>APFE031625997.1:95004-135756 GCA_000404065.3 Pinus taeda | reverse complement strand
CGTCAATGAAACCATTTTATTTTAGTGATCATTCATAGCTGAAAAAAATTACAAAGGAGTTTTAAGGAGTTATGAGACCATTAGTTCCTTGTTCTTTTTCTTTTTTGCAATTCAATCATTTTCTTATTCAAATTGACAATGAAGTGGCCCAAACTTCCAACAATCCCCTCGCTAAAAAGACAATGCCAATAAACTGATGCTAACATGTTCTCATAACATTCTCTGATGTATTTGAATGCATCACATTCCAAAATGAAATGTTTTTCCAATTTCACAGCCAAAACATGAAAAACATACACACCCCCAGACGTGAAAAATGTACACACCCATTCTTCCCAAGCTTCTATAGGCCTTTTCCACCATCCTGTTTCACACCGAAGTTGATGTGACTTGGTCCTTAATAGAGTAATAAGAACCTTTTCCCTCCATGAAATTCTAGGTGCAATGAATTCCTTTTGTTGTCGATCACACATAGGGTTAAATTCCTCAATATAATATTTCTTCTTTCTACCCAACACTTTTCCCCATACTTTTTTACGAAACTTCTCCATAACAAAATCCTTTAGCTCCTTACTATTTGTGGGACAGGAATTGATAGTTCTAATAAGCTCCTCTAGGATAAGTTCCTCATTATTATTTATAACATTCATTAATATAAAAGAAAATTTTATTTGGAAAAATGGTCCATTACTTTTAATAAATTAAAAAAATTAGATTCATGCTGTAATATTTCTTCTTTCTACCCAACTCTTTTTCCCATGCCTTTTTACGAAACTTCTCCATAACAAAATCCTTTAGCTCCTTACTGTTTGTGGGATAGGACTTGATAATTCTAATAAGCTCCTCTATGATAAGTTCCTCATTATTATTTATAACACTCATTGATATATAAGAAAATTTTATTTATCAAAATGGTCCATTACTTTTAATAAATATAAAAAATTAGAGTTATTCCAAGTGGCTCCCGCTCACCAATTTCCTATGGATTTGAGATTATTCCAATTCTAATAAGTTCCTCATTATTATTTATAACATTCATTTATATATAAGAAAATTTTATTTAGCAAAATGGTCCATTTTAAAATAAGATGTGTATTTCTTTTTTTTTCCTCAAGTTAAAGTTGGCCTATAGCCTTTGTATACATGGTTAATGAGGTAAATGTGTGCATTGTTAAGACATTCTTCGTGTTGCAATAGTTTTTTTGTTATATTTATGAAGCCTTCAGCTATATCAACGACATTAATATTTTTAATGTCGTTTTACTAGTCTTAACCATTAAGGTCGTTGTACTAGTCTTAACCATTAGGCCCACTAAAGTTGTACATCACCTTCATATTGGAATGGGAAAAAACACCTATTTATAAACATTTTTTTTTTCAATTACATTCTTTATATTTATTTTTAACTTAAAATGGACATTGAAATTTTTGTTATGAATATATTCTTAAATTCCACGTGTCAACTCTATATTAAGTATGAAAATAATTACACATCTCATTGATACCCGTTAGTGAAAATATTTGCTATAAAGTTATATTTAAATTCAATAATGCATTGAAATTGCTAATAGAAGGGTGCCTTGCTCACAAAAAGGGTGTCTCTTAGACAATTTTGGTGTTTCTCTTGGACACGAATTTCAAGTTGATTAAATACTAAATTAATTAATAAAAAACATCTAACTAAATCTCAAATAATTATTTTTCAAGCATATTTAAGCTAACTATCTTTCTTTTTTGTTTATCATAAGTTATTGCAAGTTAACAAAATTTGATTTTAGTTTATCCATAAAATGTAAATTAGTTGGATTGTGTGGGGTTTAGCCCACCAAGTATGACATTGAAATCTCATGGGTAGAGACAAAAGATGGAAACCACCTTCAAGGAAATTAAGCTATCACAAGAGGCATTCAAACCCTACCAGGGAATAGTGTAAAGATAAATTGCAAATAATATAAAAATGTTCATTTTATAAATAAAAACATATATGAAAGAATGTTTGAGAATTGAGAGGATGAAGGTGTGTATTTGTAATACACAAATGCACATATTTACCCTTACCACTCATGCATTTAAATGCACACTTTCTTCCCACCATAAATGTGAATCTATTTACTTGAATTATGTGATGATGGGTGTAGCCATGACCACTTCCATGTGTCATGACACGACCATTGTACCTTTCTTTAAGAATGCATCCATACATCATGGAAGGGTGGGATTTATATTTTCTCACGAATGCATGATGGAAACAAGAGAGGAGTATAATCTCACTCCCTTAAACTACTAACATGAGGCTTCTAGGTGGTGAAGTTAGTTTATCATATGGCAAAAGAACCTCATAGTCTAATGAGTGGACGGAACCTTAGTTTTGTGGAGGTATAGAGGATATTTAGGGTGATCATATCTTGGAGAGACACAATGTGGATAAGTTTTGTATCATAATTCTCTTGGGTAGATTGAAGGTTATTTTATTAGTGGACTAGAGACTGACTTTAATTTGCTAGATCCTACCAGAGAATGTTTTATTTGAGTTGAATCATTGTATTTCTTTTCATTAATCTTTATGATTTTAGAGTAGAAAATTTGGAGGAATCAACTTGGATGGTCTTTTGAACTAGTAGGCCATAGTTTGGAGAGTTGGGGTATGAAATATTTTAGGGCCATTTCAAGGAATTAATAATTTTTTTGGGGATTAAAAATATATTTATTAAGTCTTGGACCTTAAGATAGTGTTGTGCACTTATAGACCTTTCAAATAGTTCAAGAATCATGTCAATAAGAGTTCATATACAAAAGTTATGCCTCCCACAATTCAACCCACTATGTTTGACCACCATGGTATGGGTGGATGCCATGTCAACCCCATTATCCATGCAAAATGGGCTAGCCATTTGTGGAATACAAAGAATATTTTAGAAGAGTCAAAGTTGTAAGCGAAGTTAAGGGTTGAAGGAGTCAAATCTGACCCTTAGTTGGCTACTAGGCTATGTTAGAAATGGACCACTAGGAGGATAAAGGGTTCTATTCTATTTGATTGTATCTTGTTCCATAGTAGCACAAAGAAACTAGGAGTGAGAGTGAGAAAGTCACTATCAGAGCAAAGTTTAGCCTAAAAGTGGCCATGAAATTTTCATGTAGTTTACATGTCATACATGGGGGCTTCACTTGGGGAACAATACTATACCACATGCATTTATATTGGGCGACATATATTGAGGAAAAAATGACATAATATATTGAGCATATAATAGGGGGTAAAAGGGTTTTATATTGGAATGTATAAAAAATGGAGCTCAATGTTAATAAAAAAATATAAAGGGGTGTAAAAAATGTTAATGAAAAAGTGGATACCTACAATATGCAGTGAAAGTAGGGTCTTTTTAAAATGGGAAGGCGTATTAGGTTTGTATTGGTAGGGGTTAAATAATGTGTTTTTTAGAGGTATTTTCTAGTCTGTAGTCAAATTAAGGGTATTGTCTAGTATGCCATGAATGCATATGATATGTCAAAGGTTCATTGAGAGAATCCCCTGTGATGTCATAATATGTAAATCAATAAAAATCCTTTAAATTCAGAAAAATGTACATGTCTTGAAGAATCCTAAATTATTAAATTTTGTTAAATTTGGGTCTCTGTCAAATATTTATTATTAATTTTGGTATGGGTGAAATATTTTATTATTAATTTGGGTATTGGTGAAATATTTTATCAATATTATTTACCTACCTTACCCATATGAATTAGAATATCAGAAAAGTTATTAATGCAACGAAAATCTTGGTATTAGTGAAAAATATAAATTAAAAATGTGGACACATTTGGAATTAATAACCATGCCCAAAAAAAACCAAAATGAACCACACTAGATGGTTCGAAACACTCGAGCCAACTTTTTGGATGTTATTTTTTCACAAAATATTTTCAAGCACCAAAATAATAGTTAAATAGAAAAATATAAAATAGTTAGAAGTTAATAGTTAAATATAAAAATAGTAGTCTTTAAGTGCGGCATTTTGGAAAGTTTTATGGTTTATCTTTTTATCTAATTTGTTTAGAATCTCATATGGATTCACAATCAAAGTGCCCAATGAGTTCTTTAGGATGTTGAATTCGTAAATGTTATTTTTGAATTCAAGCTTTTGTGATCCATATTGATTAGAGAACAAAATTTTTAGGTAGAAATCACATAATACATTTTTTTGTGGAAGTGTTTCGTGAGGACAAGATGAAGATGGAGATAGTGGCAATATCTTAAAGAGAGATCGATGTAGATATACTATAATGACTATAATAAAAACTAGTTTCCTAATAATATTACTTCATTAATAATAATAATAAATAATACGAATAATTGATACTAATTAAATTAAGAACTATGCTAAAAAGAATTAAGGAATAAAAAAAACTAGTAAAAAAAACTAGTTTAAACAACACATATCAAGATTTGGCAATTTTTTCGTTCAATTCCGACCAAAAACTAACTCTAAAAAATTGCACTTAAAGGCTACTCCAATAGAAAATAGTTAAATAGTTAAAAACAGATTAAATAGTTTTAAAAAAATACTAGGCCAAAAATATATAGTTAAATATAAAATAGTTAAAAAACATATTGAGGAAACGAAAAATTAGCGCCAAAAATTATATTCGAGACTAAATTGTGATCTCAATAAACAAAGCCATTAAAAAACACCAAGAAAATAGTTGAATATAAATTATATATAGACATTAATACAAAATTAAACATAGAAAGTTAAATATAAATTAAAAAATATATAGATATTTATTTTTAATAAGAGTGCCATAATTGAGGTTTTTCAATTAAAAGTAAAAAATTAAAAATAATATGTTAATTTTTTATTATTAAATCTCATGATAATAAATATTGTGGAACATAGATAAAAGTAAAACAATATTTAAAATTTGTCTACATGTCATTTTTTATTAATTTCTTGATTTTTCCTTATAAGGTCACTTTTATGCTAAAATTTCATCTAATTATAATAGAACAATTTAGCTTTTTGTGATAGCCTAATAGGTCGTAGGTGTCAAGTAGCCCCATACAAAGTTCCTTCTCCTTTCTACTTGCATTTTTCCCTTCCATAGAGAAAAGAGAGCAAAACAACCTCATCTTCAAGTGAGTTTTTTGTTTTCCTAGAGAAATTATTTGTGTCAATTATGGATGGTGTGATTGCATTCAATGTTCTCTATTTTCCACATTTTATTTGTTCAAACATAAACAAAATATCAATCATTGACAAATCTAGAATCTAAACTAATTTAACCTTCATAGAATATATTTCAGTTAATTTTAATAGATTTCTTGTGAGAAAATATCTAGTGTAATATCCACAGTAGTTTACATATCATATTGATATCAGAGTAGGAATCTCTTGGAATCTCATAGGAAGTTGCAAGTGATCCACAAAGTGTTGAAGAAGAAATTTATAGAAACTTATCCATGGATAGCGAGACTATTCATAGTATCCCTCATTCGATGCATGGAATATTCGTGAGGGTGGAAGAACATGTTGCATATATCGGCTTGTTGATGCCCTAAATGGGAATTTTGTTGGAGAAATCATCAATGAGAGATAAAACCAAATCACGGGCTTTAATTAGACCTGATTTTGTCTGTAACTATATTCTATGACCGGTTTGTGGACCCAACTGCCACATTAGGATAAGGGACCCTTCTCCTTAAGCTATAAATTACATACAATTGCTAATGATATTTCTATCTTTACCTCTATATCTAGCTCAGTTATTGATTTACAATGAATGTTAATTATTCAAGAATCATGGAATTTAATTGATAGAGAGGTTGAAGCTAAAGAGCATTATATATCATTATTTTTCTTCAATAAAAATAAATAATTCAATGATTACATATTGTTGGAAAATGTAATTCCACTTACCTTAGTTGTGACATTCTATGTAAAGAGTCTATTCCTATTCTATAGGAATGGTTTCCCTAGTTTGGTGTGTGGTTGAGATATTCTCTCAACCAACAGATTGTGTGTACAAGATAGTTTTCCTATATTGAGACAATACACATTTATATATGTAATATCATATTTGATTAATGAGATATACATATTTCCTTTCTAGAAATTGGATATGGTTTTCGAGCCCCTGAGGGCCTGGCCCCTCCTGGGCTTGGCCCATCCCGGGCTGAAGGAAACAAAAAGTTTGATGTTGTTGTTTGTATTATTTGTCCATTATTTTTCAGTTTGTTTAAGTCCATGTGTGACTGATTCAAAAGAAATCATGTTACGTATGTTGATGGTTTGGATCGTAGAGACTTTTGTGGTGAACCCGATGTGTTGAGCTGAGGGAAATCGAACTCAATGTGGAAGGCCACAGCAATAATGTTGCATGTCTGTAGATGCCCACAAACCCCAATCTTAGACGATTCCTATGCAGCACAAGTGTTATGCTTGGATAGTGAGCCTAGGATAGGACTGCCTACATATTCCATGTTTCATGCTTTCGATAGTGACCATATTTTGTTGGATCATCAGATTGGGCCATTCCTTACACTGTTTGGTGTTGTGAAGTCTATATTTTCAGTGAATTGTTCGTGGGTTTTAGGTGATTTTCCACAACGATCCCAACATCATGATTAGTCAAATCCTAGTCGGCATTGGAAGGAAACGTGGCTACACAAAGAGGTGTCTGGAGAAGCAACCTTCGCGCTTGAATTCTGATGGGATCATGAGTGGAACGATCTCAAAGTGATATGTGGTAGTGTAGAAGCATGGGGAGGCTTGTTCATGCCTGTAGCCCACAATGAGCCAAGAAAGGGAGTCGAGGTGTGTTGTTCATGCCCATGTACGGGGGTGGCAACATTGGTGCTAGTGCAGATGAGAAAGTGTGCATATGCATAGCAGATGTCTGCATGTGTTTTTGCTGCAGATTAGAGCGTGGATGTTAAGGCTCATTTATGTGAGCTTGTTGATTTGTGTGGGCTTTTGACCTCAGAACAGGCTTTGAAGAGGTGTGAATACTGTAATTGTAGTGAGATCTGAGCAATGCATGCTTTGTTCACTGCGTGGAGGAATAGTGTCGATTGTGTTTCCAGATTGGGTAGATTTGTGGATATTGTGGCATCGTGGTTGAAGGTCGAAGGTATTGGTGTGATGAGCATGGATCCAACATGAATAGGGTCATTGAAGTGACAATGTTGATTGATTAAGAAATGGCTATATGCACTTTGGTGAGGTTTTTTCATTGCAAGCAATCAAAGTTTTGTGAAGCAGTGCATAAAGATTGGACCGCATACCCCATTGACATGGTGGCATCAGAGTGGCATAGTGGAGAAGGTGGTGGAATCCTCTACCATGGTGGCATCCCCTTCCATGGTGGCATCCCCCACCATAGTGGTAAACTATGGCCTGCGTCTCCTGGGTAGTAAACTCTACCAGTTCACGGGTTCTTCTATTTGTTGTGCATCTTGAAATAAATTTAAAGGTAGCAGCAACAAATTGGTGAGGAGGTCGAGCTGAATCCAGTGAGAAGGAATTGTTATGTGTGTGGCTAGGCGTGAGCCACTGTTATTTGAATTCACTCAATGCAATATGCGTCCATTCTGTGCTGCGCCTAACAGAGCAAGGAATGTATAGGAACTACCTATAAGAGGATGTGAGATTTATTTTCATCACATTTCCAAAACGTTTTGATGTTCCATCATGGGTACCACAAACCTCCAAGTCATGGAAGAAGATATTCAATGTTGAAGTCATGGAAGAAGAACATCGTGCATGATCTTGTCATCTGGTTATTGAAGAAGAACGCATTATTATAGGAAAATTGGATGTTTTCTCAGAACAGATCCTCTTCACAATTATATTGACCAGAGAATATAGACAAAAGGCAGTGCTCCCCTATTTGCCATTCTTTAAATTTCTTTAGAAAGTATTATGTCATTAATGTAATTCTGGTTAAAAATAGATGTTGACATTTAGTTTGGCCAACTATTGTTACACATTTATGTCTATGTTTGACTTGTCATTCCAACAATAGACAAGTTTATTTACTGGAATGCTTAACAACCAGATATAATGAAGACATGACAGTGAAAATGCCATTAGAGGAGCTGCATTAGAGATTGGAAGATGACGAACAATCGAGATTGTGTGAATTAGTGTGAGTTTGTGGAATAGATTCATGGTGTAGTATGAGTCACATATTTTAATTAGAACAAATATACATGTCATATACTCTTTTGTAATGGTTAGTTGTGGTCTTAAAATGTTTTATGTACCTGTTGTAAGGCCCAGAGAGGCATGCATACCCTTTGTTATGTGTTCCCTCTATAAGAGAGTTTTAACACCGTGGAAGAGTGTTTCATGTAGGATGAATACACTTGGGTGGGCTGTATTGGTTTTAGAATCCATGAGGTGAAATTTCATAGCTATGGGGAGTTCATCAAGAGTTTGGATGAACCATGTATGTGAAGGACTTCCTAGTAGACTAGCAGTTGTAGCGGTTGGGAACCCATGCATTTCGGTAGATGGTTGTTCCTTTATATGTACATTAAAAATTGCATGAACAAGGTACAAGGTGTAATTACGAGACTAGACAAGAAGTAGATCTTGCAGATTGATATCGAGACAAGTAGCCATTAAGGGGTAGTGTTGGAAAATTTAATTCCACTTGTCCTAGTTGTGACTTTCTATGTAAAGAGTCTATTCTTATTCTATAGGAGTGGTTTCCCTAGTTTGGTGTGTGGTTGAGATATTCTCTCAACCAACAGATTTTGTGTCCAAGATATTTTTCCTATCTTGAGACAATACTCTTGTATATATGTAATGTCATATTTGATTAATGAGATATACGTATTTCCTTTATGGAAATTTAACACATATGTATCAACACACTGATATATTCTATAACCATTATAAGCGTAGTCCACATTAAGATCAATCAATTAATTATAATAAAATCATGACATCCTCATAAAATTATGAAAATATACAAGATTCATAAACCTCAAACATCCATAATTACCATGCACAAGAGACATATCTATCTTGTGGAAAATTTAACTGCAAAAATCGACAAGTAAAGCATATTTTGCAAAATATTGCAAAATGTAGTCTAAATAAGAGAATCCATCTTTTCATCTTTCACCATCCCCATACTTGTTCCTTTGTCCATGAGGAGATTTTGTATATATACATTGAGTTATAGTTACAAAATTTAATCTAATTGTAAGTCCTCTGAAACTAGTGTGGCATTAAAACTTCTTTTATGGTAACTACTACCAATATGTCCTCTAAGCTACATGAATATTTAGGATTTTGGAGCCCTAGGGAATTTCCATGTTCTGTAATCATCACTCTCTTTTCAATGCCTGATCAACTAACATTGTAATATCCTTCTTCATGTTGATGGTGTAATAGTCAACTTGGACCACCAATTTGGTGGGAACAATGATGAACTTGTCCATTGACTCATCATCCACTTTTGAAATGTTCTAAATTACCATAACATCATATATCGAGGCCCTAGTTACCTACACAAGCTTTAGTTAGATTGTGCTAGAGCCAAGAGACTCTTCTATGGGCTTGAGGTCCCATTCCTCTATTAGTTCTATGTCAATGGCCCATGTTTTCTTGGCCAAAGTGATAGCTTCATCTACAATCATTCTAACCACCTCGCATTCCAATTTCCAAACATCGACTAGAGATTCATCTTTTTCCTTTTTATTTTTATGATGTTGGGATAATGAATCTAGAGTGTCCCAATGTTTCATCTACTAGTCAATAATTTGGTCTAGAGCCTTGATATTTGTGTTCAATGCCTCTAATTGGTCATTTTTCTCACTGGTTATCTACTGCAATTGTGCAAATTAGTCTTGGATTCCCCCAAACTTCCAATGAAAAAGTATTGAGCCTTTCTAAGGTCATTATTAATTTTAAGAGCGTATGCATTAAGTATATGAAGGTCAGCTTGGGGGTTCTACACTAGTTCAACCTTAATGTTAGTTTTTTTCTGGTGACTCTCGTTTAATGATTTTAGCTTAGTGGTGTGAGATTATTTTAGCTATATCATTTGTTGCTCATATCAAGCATCAAATGACTCTAAGAGCATAATGCATTATTCCTTTAACTTTTCCAATCATTCAACCTCCATCTACTACTTTTGTTCTTCCAAATGTTCTTGCAACAATGCAATTACTTGGGTCAAATGTTCCAAACCCATGCATAATATTTTAGTCATCGCCTTGTTTGTTGTGGTGAGGGCTCATAAAACAAATAAAATGTCTACGTTCGCCTTTTGATTTATTTGTTTGGTGAAACTCCATATTATGCTTTTCTTGTGACCTTCTAAAATAACTTCCTATTGTCCCGCAATTCCTATTTTTCCTTGTTTTGAAACAATATAGATGACAAATTTTCTATATTTTCTATAGTAATATTCCCCTAGTTCCAAAAATTCATCACCAAGATCCCTGGGATCACCACCAAGAGGTACAATTCCTATTTGCTAGGGTTCAGGAGAATAGAGGAAATATGGTTATGATAAATGATGGAGCTCTATATTAGGGAACTTATCAGAGTGCTTGCTTCAACTACCTTCTCTTATTAGGATGATTTAGGGGTATGCTATGGCTCTATTCCCTTACTAACCTCCTTCTTTGATATACACAATTCTCATTGCTATTATTTTTTGGAATTAGTAGATTGTTCTTTTGTTTCGGCTTTAGGCTAGGCCAATGTTTCTTATTCTCTTATAACTTCAATTTTAAGCCACTTATTATGTAAATCCTCACCTTTAGCCATTTTCTCATCATCCCTAGATTTCCATGTTGCCTCTATCTCCAAAGAGAATTATTCTCTCTCTTTTTGTCTCTTCCCTTATTCAAGATATTGGAAGGGTGGAAGTATGCTTGTATATTTCTTCCATAATCTTCTAGGCCTCCTTATATGTTAAGATATCTTAAAACAAAGTGTCATAAGGAAGGGACTCATGTTCATAGTCTTTTGAAAGTTTCACTGATTTTCAATGATTTTTTATTACACTATGAGGATTGTGTCTTCTGAAAATACAAGTTAGGAGTTTAAGCTCCTGAAGAATGTATGCTTCATTCCTTACCTGTGGGAACTTAGTCAATGGATAATGAATGATTATTATATCAAATATTGGCCATGAGATTTTATAATTGTTTGACAAAACCAACACTATTCCAACTCTGATAGTCAAATTAGAAATCTCCCTAAACATCAATTGATCGAGGACCATTTGCAACATTAGTCGAGGGGATACCAAACAACCATACACTTGGATATATGTGTAGTGTTATTCATAGTACTAGTTTTACAATTCTTTGAGGTATTTTCTAGTTTCTATGGATAATATAAGGGATGGAAAAACAAAGATAATTTGGTGTGTTCAGGCTAAGAAATGGTCACGAATATCCTAAAGGAAATTGGGGTGGTAGTCTCACCATAACTCTTGATAATATATATGGATAGATTGCATTTTGGGTGATCCATATTTATGTAGGAATGAAATGAAAGACATATTTAAAGAGAAACATAGAGCTACAGTGAAAACTAAACTTCAATTCATTAATAACAAAATACTGAAAACCGTTTACATGCATAATGGAAATAAACTAGCTCAGACGATGATATATTATCTCTGAGAAGAGATGTGTTGGATACCTACCTTTGAAATATATTACAATGAGGTTCCTAAGGCATTTTATTGTTGATAAATAAGGGAAAAACCCAAACATCCAAAAACCTAATCCTAGGAGATGAAGCACCAAATGTTTGTGGGGCACGTTGAAGTTAGTTAGTACACCAACTTCCTGGCATTGTAACTTTGGCATACAATCTTCATTTGACACATACGATACCTTGTTAGAAAGATATATCCTAAGACTACACATTTCAACTATAAATACCTATTGGAAATTTTTGGTTTGTCTTTTTTCTGAAGAATAAAAACATTGTTTTAGGCCTCAAAATGACTCCAAACATTTAGGACCTAAAAAATTGCCAAAAATGCTAAATTGTACTATAATTCAGGAAAATAAAAGAAACAATGTTGGGGGTCAAATTGGAATAGGAAGGTGGCCACCAATATCCACCTGGATTAGTCCTGCCCCCTTAGGAAGAAATGGTCGCCATTGCATTGAGTGCCTCCACGAGATGGGGAAATTTTTGCTGAACTTGGTCCCTGATCAGACACTTGCCCTGGTGCAAGAGATCACCAACTTTGAAAACTTAATTCAATTGTATCCTCTATTTGTGAGTGCTCTTAATCTATGTGTCCATGATCTAATCAGTTGTAGCCTATTTAATGCAGTCTGGATTGAGCTTTGTTGCTTTCAACAACTCAACAATGTCTAATGTGTCCAATAGTAATGGAAAGTATGATAGAAGGTGATCTACATTGAATACGAGGTGTAAGCCAAACAGTGGGGGGACAGTAAGATCGAAAATGTTGTCTCCCATAGTCTTGGTGATGGTGTAAGGCTGATATAAGAGTGGTTGAAGCTTAGGATGGGCTCTACCAAGGCGCTCTTTCTGTAGATGTAACCAAACTTTGTCACTCACTTGAAACTTATGGGGCACCCAATGCTAATCATGTCATTTTTGTATTTTGCATTATCTTGTATGTCATGAACTTGCTGGAAAATGTGTTGAATGCATTCAATAAACCTGGTGGCTTTATAATCTTCAAAATGAACATGGGTAGACTCTTCCTATGTAGTTACAAAAGGCAATGCAACATCAAGGTGATAGAAGGGTTGAAATCACATGCCCACTTCAAAAGGATTATGGCTAGTCAAGCTATGGTGAGCTCTATTATAGTTTTGTTGCACATAGGGAAAACTCTCATCCCATGTTTGTAGATTCTTATAGTTGTACATGCATATTATGTCCACAATGATCTTGTTAACAACCTCTATTTGGCCATTAGTCTAGGGGTGGAATGTAGTGAACTTGGTGAGCTTAGTGTCCAATAATGACCAAAGGATTGAGAAAAACATGCTTAGTAACATGTTATATGGATCTAATATAATGGTCTACAGGATCCCAAGATATACCCATACTCGTTCAAAGAACAGTTTGGTAGTGGCCTTTGCTATGATACTTTTCTTGCAGGTAGTTAATATGGCCATGTTAGAAAATTTGCTGATGACAATACAGAATCGTTTCCATGATTTCCAGAAGGAAGTCTAGACATATACTCCATGGAGATGGATTCCTAGGGACAACTAGGAATAGGCAGAGGAGTATACAAGCCTTTCTTCTTAATGGTTCACTTTGCAAAGGAATAGGAACTGCAAGATCTGATATATTTTCCAACATCCCGTCAGAGACTTATCCAATAAAAATAATTTTTTAGTATGAGCATAGTTTTCTCCACACCAAATTATCTTTCGACCCAACTATAGTGTGCCTCCCAAATCAGCTTGGCATGCTCACTTGAAGGAACACAAAGGTGACCTAAGTAGCATAATAATGCATCCTAGAGGTGGAATTCTGGAACTTTCTTTCCATCCACTAACATTTGGTATGTGCTGGTGAACTATGGATCATTTTTGTATAGTTGCAACCATCCAAAGGTCTTGTTGCCACAAGAGTTGAGAACAATGTTTAGTGGTGAATTAGGGGTTGATTGAGGCAATCTACAACATCATTGTTTTTTTCCTTCTTATATTTAATATTCTAATGGAATTGTTGCATATATTTGGACCATTTCTGATTGCGATCATTCTTCAAATTCCCTTGGGTCTGTATAAAATGTAAGGGTTTTTTATTTATATGGTTGACTGACTCATTCCAAAGAATATAATGTTACCATTACTAGCAAGCCTGCATGATGGAATACATCTCCTTATCATACTATTTCCGGGTTGTGTCAGAAAGTGTCTCACTATGGTAGGCCACTAGATTCCCTTGTTGGATGAGAACTACACCAACAACATAATTAGAGGCATTTGTCTCAATTTCAAATGGTTCTTGCAAGTTTGGAAATGTGAGTAGTGGTGTAGAGAAGAGGTGGTGCTTCAGCTCAACAAACGTCTTCTATTGCGACTCGGACTAGAAATACTTTGCTTTCACTCTGCTCTTGGTAGCTTAACTCAAATGCTAAGTGATATGAGATAATCCCAACATGAACCTCCGATAAAAATTGGCAAGGCCCAAAAAGCTGTGAAGCTCTATTAGAGTGGTATGGGCTAGCCAATCCCAAATGACTTCTATCTTAGCCAGATTCACATGCATGCCTTGCTCGTAAATGATGTAACCTAGATATTGGACTTGGCCCATGCTAAATGTGCATTTCTCCAAGTTGGCACATAGTTTGTGCTATTGTAGGGTTTGAAGGACATGTTGAATGTGTTGTGAGTGCTCTTCCCAACTCTTGTTGAAGATGAGGATGTCATTGAGATATGCAACCATGAACGAGTTTGTAACATCCCTTATCAAAAATCCATGTAATAAAGTTAATAAAGGAAAAATAATAACCACGGTTATGGGACATGTATTCTAGGCTGGATGCTGGGAAAAAACATAGTGATGGGGATCACTTGTGATTAATTAATGTCTATGGAAATTGGCAAAGGCAATGGCAAAGGATTTGGAAAGGCATGAGACATTTATTAGCATATTTTTATGAAAATAATGTAAATTAGGAGAGAAGGAAGGTGAAAGGCCACAAATTTCATGTGAGGAGGAGAATGAAGGAAAGTAATGGAAAATTGAAGAAAATGGAAGCCTCATTAGTGAAAAGGCTTATGAGGATTAGTTTGTAGCTTTTGTTAATTCCATTTTGGATTTCTCATTTCTACTCTCTCTCTCTCATACTCTTGGACACTTAGAGTTTTTTGGAGTACTCTTGGAGGTGTGTGGCATACTTGGGATTTGTAGAAAGAAGGCAAAGTAAGAGTATGAAAGTGAAAGAGGACATCAAGATTAGAAGCTATAATGGGTTTTTCTTGTAGGTATCAAGTTGCATGTATGATTTCCTTGCTAGTTTTGGCATTCATGGAACATGCATGTGCTTTCATGGTTATGATCTACCATTGGCATTGAGGATTGCCTAGATTTATGATGGATTTGATAGGCTTTCCATTCCTAGATATCCATGGTGTTGTGGGTGTCTTTCATTTTGCTTTATAGTTTTTTTTCATGTTTCTTATGGTTGTGGGTTGAGTTATTAGTTCCTGGATGCCTTGGCTGGACAAACGCTCTAGAAGCCTTGTAACAACTTGGGTTGAGTTACTAGTCATGGAAGCCTTGGTTGGGAAAATCCCGTGGAAGACCTTGGTGGGTTGAGTTACTAGTTCTCAAAGCCCTAGTTGGAAGAATTCTCTAGAAGCCCAAAAACAATTGTGGGTTGAGTTACTAGTCCTGAAAGCCCAGGTTGGAACAAATGCTCTGAAGCCTTGGACATCTTGGGTAGGTACAATATGGTGATAGTTAGTGATGTTAGACCATGAGGTGGAATCACTAGTTGGGTTTTGAGGTAGTTTGGCCTATGGAATCTATGGTTTGGTTTTGTTGGATGTGTTCCATGATATCCCACATTCATGCTTGGAATATGGCATTGGGGTGATTGACTGAAAGAAAGATTTGGTTCAGTAAATCTATGGTCAGGTGGTACGTGGAAGTCCTAGACTTGGTTGAATCTTTTATATTTTAATAAGAACTTCTTTCCTCTTATATTGATGGGTAAACATACTTGTTTAAATGTGGTTTTTATGGCTGGTATATTTTGATTATTTATGTTGGTTATATGTTGCTTATGAGCATGTTTTATGGTAGATTTGATGTATAGCTCCCATCATGTTTTGATATGCAAATGAATGAACAATGAATATATGACCTAATAGATGATAATGTAGCTATTGTGATAAGGCATCAATGCTTCTTAGAAATTCTCAGATAATTATGAGACCCCTATGCTTAGATCTATTAATATAACCTATAGATTGCATGTTTGTGTCATATTTGAAGAAATGAATGTCATGGCTAGTAGGGGTCAAATCAAGTCTTTGTTCAAGTATTTTCATTAGTATCATTGTTTTGATGTTATGTTTCAGTTCTGGAAGTTTCATGAAGTTATGGGTAGTGGCCTAAGACCTAGACCTTAAAAAGTGGTAAAAAATATGAGGTCGTAGGCTCAGAACTAGCTGGAAAAGTCCCTAATCAATGGCATGCCCTTGTTGTGAGAGTGACTGGACTGTCCCAGTCGCATGCATGCCCATGTCATGGGAGCAACTAACGATCTAGGTTAGTAAATGACAAGTTACATTAGGGGTTGGTCACTTAGAAAGGTTGGTTGGATTGTAAAGGTTCTATAACATGTGTAGAAGGTCAAATTTGTTGTAGTTTTTTGATGCCACTTCCTTAACTATACATGGGGAGTTGAATCATATCGTAGTAGCCTCTCATCACATGTTTACCCCAATGGATAGGTTAACTTTGGTAAATGTCGGGGTATGGTGTTATAGAGTGGTATCAAAGCATGGTTCACCCCTTAGATTGGATAGGTGGCGTGAGTTGGTCGTGCATTCATGTAAATTATATATGTGTTCCTTATGTTTATGGTCTATGTTCTTGTTGCATATGCATGGCATTGGTTAGAGTTATAATTTTGCCATCATGTGAGAGTTTAAGATTTTGTTGTTGGATGTGGTCATCATGAGTGTATGTCGGTTATGAATTGGTTATGCATGTCAGCACTTATATATTTTTGTGAATACATTGGCATGCTTGTAGTTTTCGTGGAGGAGGTAATGGTATGTGGTTGGTGTGTTCATGCATTGATGATTGGATAATGGTTTAAATGATGATTAAATATGGATATGATTATGTTTATATATGTATTGTGCTAGTCTAGTTGGTCTTGTAGACAAGATATCCTTCCCTAAACTAAATTGAGGTACGTTGGTTTATTTATGAATTGTTTAGCTAAGATGATATATGTTGCAAGAAGAAAACATCAAAAATGACTAGCAAGATGGTAGAATATAGTTCACAAGACTCCCTATGGATCAGATAAGCAACGAGGTGTTGGATATTCTTCTCACTTAACATATACATTGAGAATTTTGATGGAAAAAATAAGAAGTTGTAAAGTAGATAATGATAGAATCATTCAGGGATAGGAGAAATAAGCTGAAGCTAATATAGTAATCATTCACATTTTGTCAAAATTGCATAGACAAGGACCACTTCAGATCAGCCATGGGAAGGATGATAGAACTAATGGGCATATGGCAATAGCTCTCATGGTGGGCACAAGTAGGATAGATATGACATGGTTAGAGATGGTATGCTCTTGGATACTCCAGCTAGGAGAGGTGATGGAAAAAGGTACCATTCTAATTTTGGTTCTGACAAGCACTATGATCATCATTGTTATCATCCTTACAAGAGAAGTGATAGGGGATATTTGTTGGTTGAGTTCAAAAAATAAAAGGCACCTGCATTCAATGGGGAAATAATGAAATCATAGGATGCAGAAGCATTGTTACTGGTTACTTGGTATGAATAAGTTATTTAGATTTTCTAATTACTTAGAAAACATGAAGGCCAAAATATTGACATTTAGTCTTAAAGGTAAAGCATATATCTGGTGGGAAGATGTAAAGAATGTCAGAGATTTTTATGAAGTGGAGTTGACATGGAGTGAGTTTCAAAGAATTTTTAGAAATAAGTATCTATTAGAGAGATGCTATGGTGACAAGGAAAAATAATTATATGAGCTGGAGATGGGATATATGACCTATGAGTAGTACGCTAGCATATTATTTGATTTATTTAGGTATATTGTTCCTTACCTCAAGGAGGAGAAGGTAAAGATCCAATGATTCATCAGTGGATTGTTGGTAGCATTCAATGACAAGATTGAGTTTGATGAGCCTAGATCATTAGAGGAGGCCATCTGGAAGCTAAAGCATTGTTTTAAGAAATCAAATCACAGGTCTAAGACTAAGCCAAACTGGAAAGGTAATGTAATGAATAAATGAAAATGGGACAAGGAGCGAACAAGACCTAAAGACACAAGTAACAAGGGGAATGCAACCCTACATATGAAGTTCAATGCATCTGATAGAGGACATGGATTTTGGTTTGAGGAGAAGAAGAAGGGTGATGGTTGGAAGCCCATGCAGGAGAGATTGTCCACAACATCAAGGTGGTAGCCCATAGATCTAGAGTGTTTACGAGGCATAGAAAGTGGGATATGTTGGAAAAAAAAATGTCCGTGGATCTATGTAGCATTGGAGAATGTGTAGGCATATCACCATACATCTATTATTGAGATGGACGGTAAGATTTGTGATCAAGTTATTTCTATTTTGATTAACTGTATATATAATTATAGTTATGTTATTCCTGAACTAATGGATAAGCGTGGTTTGAATAAAGAAGTGCATATAGAATCTTGCTTAGTGTAGTTGAATACTTGTACAAAGAAGAGAGTTCATCACTAGGTAAGAGCTTGTGCATTTGAGTTGAATGGTATGCCTACATCAACACATTTGAATGTACTTCCATTGGGATCATACAATATGTTTTAGGGTATGGACTTGTTGTATCTTCATAGGACCAAGGTGGATTGTTATGACAAGGCTATTTAGTGCCTGGACGACAATGGGTAACAAAGAGTCTTGCATGGTAAGAAAAACGCAACATCAACTAGAATGGTGACAACTATGCAGGGGAAGCATAGTCATGGGAAAGGGTGTGTATTATTTGCAGTAAATATTTCCAGTGAAAAAGGTAAGGAATTTGAGGATATCAATGTCTTGAGCAAGAACCCAGTTCTACACTAGTTTCAAGATGTGTTTGTGGCAGAGATTTCAAGGTTTCCACCTCAAAGGGAAGTAGAATTTCTATTGAGTTGGTACCAGGGACAACACCGACATCAAAGGCACCTTACATGATGAGCACACTAGATTTGGTGGAGCTGAAGTTCAAATTGAAGGAAATTCTTGACAATGGATACATTAGGCTAAGTGTCTTGCCTTGGGGTGCACCAATGTTGTTTTTGAAGAAGAAGGATGATACTCTTAGGTTATGCATTGATTATAGGCAGATAAATAAAGTGATCATCAAGAACAGGTATCCGTTTTTGAGGATTGATGACTTGTTTGATCAGTTGAAGGGAGCAATAGTGTTCTCATATATTTGTCTAAGATCATAATATCATCAGGTACACATTAAATAAGAGGACATCTACAAGACTATTTTCTAGACCAGGTATTAGCATTATGAGTTTGTTGTGGTTCCATTTGGTTTGACTAATGCACCAACTACTTTTATGTGCTTGATGAATAGTGTGTTGCATCCTTATCTGGACAAGTTTTTTATTGTATTAATTGATGATATATTGGTATATTCTAAAAGTCAGGAAGAACATGCCAAGCATTTAACAACAATATTGAGGTTGTTGAGAGAGCATTAGTTGTATGCTAAGATTAGAAAATGCAATTTCTTTTAGATAAAGGAACATTATTTGGGGCATGTGGTCTCCAGGGAAGGAATAGCAATGGATTTGGAGAAGATAAGGGCTTGCATGGAGTGGGAAGCTTCTAGGAATGTAGATGAGGTAAGATCATTGATGGGGTTAGCAGGTTATTACAATAAGTTCATCAAGAACTTCTCACAAATTTCTTATCCTATTACATCATTGCAAAGGAAAGGTAAAAGGTTTGAATGGAGAAAGGAATGCATAGCCAGTTTTGATCAGTTGAAGTAGTTGTTGACAAATGCTCCAGTTTTAAAGATTGCAAAAATGGAAAAAATTATTTTGTGGTATGTATAGATGCTTGCAAGAGAGGAATTGGTGGAATTATTATGGAGGAATAATAGCTAGTATGATATGAATCAAGGAAATTGAATGAGAATGAGAAAAAATATCTAACACATGATCTGGAGTTGGCAACGATCATCCATGCTTTTAAGATGTGGAGGCATTATCTTCTTGGTAAGCAGTTCATGTTGATGACTGATCAAAGTGGATTTTGGTATCTATTTTACCAACCAAATATGAATTTCAGGGAAGCTAGATTGTTGGCCATGATCAGTGAGTTCAAATTTAGGATCAGGTACATTAAAGGAAAAGAGAAAAGGGTTACAGATACTCTTAGCAGGTGGATACATGTAAATCACATAGCAACTAGGAGTTATCATGGGACATATTTATAGGATTGGATCTTGCAGGTAGGATAGTAGGATGACAGGTATAAGGAGATTATGAACAGGTTACAATAATGTACAAATGATTAGGATGTGGACTATCATCTCACAGTAGATGACTTGGTCAAATTTAGGGAGAGGATATATGTGCTAGACAATAGTTAGCTCAAGAAACTTATCTTGAGCGAATTTCATGCTAAGTCATATTTAGGTCAACCTGGATATCAGAAGATGCTGACAACAATGAAGAAATTTTATTATTGGCCAAATTTGGAGAAGGAAGTGGTAGAGTTTGTGGCTATATTCTTGGATTGTCAACAAGTAAAGCCAGAGTGTAAGCATCCAAGTGGACTACTACATCTAATTTGATTCGAGAGTGGAAATGAGAGGTCATTTCCATGGATTTCATTACAGGTCCGAGGACATCTAGACATCATGATTCTATCATGATTGTTGTGGAAAGGTTCACTAAGGTAGTGCACTTCATTCCAGTGAAGTATACATATTCAACTAATGATGTAGCACATGTGTTCCTTAGAGATATAGTGAGATTGCACGGTGTACCAAAGAAGATCACATAAGATAGGGATGCCAAGTTCACTTCTAGGTTCTGGAAATAGTTATTTGTAGGTTTGGGTACAAGGTTGGCATTCAACACAACTTATCATCTGCAAACAAATGGATAGATAAAGATGGCCAACATGACTTTGGAGGACATGTTGAGAATGCATGTCATTCACCAACAACGTATTTGGGAAGAATTCGATTAAAACAATGGGTACCAGGAATATTTGAGGATGATTCTATTCGTGGAATTGTATGGGAATAATTTTAATATTCCAATCAATTGGAGTGGTTGAGTTAATAGGGTGTTGATAGGACTGGACGTGTTGGTAGATATGGAACTGGAAATGCAGGTAATCAAGAAGAATATAAATGTAGCACATGATAGGAAAAAAAATTATGTAGATCAACACAAGTTTTTTAAGGAGTTTCAAGTTGGGGAACATGTGCACTTGTGCATCAAGCCTAAGAAGATCTCCTTGAGGATTGGATCATGTACCAAGTTGACACCTCAGTTTTGTGGACCTTGTAGGATTCTTGAGAGGATTGTACCAGTTGGCTATAAACTTCCACTACCTCTAATAGTGAAATTCCACATGTGATGCTTTCCATGTGTGATTGATTAAGAAGTATGTTAAAGATGTTGATCATGTGATTAACTGGTCTGTATTACAGGTGAAGCTAGAAGGCAAGTTCCAATTGGAACCTCAATGCATTTTGCAGAGACAGATTCTCATGCTCTAGAACAAAGAAATTGAGTAGGCTAAAGTGCAGTGGAAGCACTTTTGGCCCGATGCAGTTACATGGGAGATGGTGGATTAGATTCAAGGTATGTATCCTTCTCTGTTCGCTGGTTGAGTGAGTGTTTTTGGCATATGTTTTTGTGTGGTGTTTTGGTATATGTATATGGATGTAAATATCACCATGAGTTGTGTTATAAAGCTCCAATAAGAAGTATGGGTGTCATGTCATTATGGTTGTGATGTTTTGTCTCTCATGTTAGTTGCTTCTCAGCAGGTTAATTATTGTAAATACTACAACAAGCTGAGTTGTAAAGCTCCATGGGAAGTATGTTTTTCTTTTTAGAAGTATTGTTGGTTGTAGGTGCCATTGAACAATAAGGATGGTGTTTCCCCAAGCGAGAGGGTTCTGTAACAGCCCTGATAAAAATTCCATGTAATAAAGTTAATAAAGGAAAAATAATAACCACAGTTATGGGACACGTATTCCAAGTGGAATGTTGGGAAAAAACATAGCGATGGGGATCACCTGTGATTAATTGATGGCAATGGAAATTGGAAAAGGAAATGGTAAAGGATTTGGAAAGGCATGAGACATTTAATGGCATTTTATTTATGAAAATAATGGAAACTAGGAGAGAAGGAAGGTGAAATCTAATAGATTGCATGTGAGGAGGAAAATGAAGAAAAATAATGGAAAATTGAAAAACATTGAGGCCTCATTAATAAAAAGGCTTCTAAGGATCAGTTTGTATCTTTTTGTTAGTTCAGTTTTGGAGCTCTCATTTTCTACTCTCTCTCTCTCATACTCTTGGATCCTTAGAGTTTTCTTGGAGCACTCTTGGAGGAGCATGACATACTTTGGATTTGGAGCAAGAAGGAAAAGGAAGAGTAAGAAAGTGAAAGAGGATATAGATATTAGAAGCTACAACAGTTTTTTCTTGTAGGTACTGAGCTGCATGTATGATTTCCTCGCTAATTTTTGCATGCATGACACATGCATGTTGTTCCTTGGTTATGATCTATCATTGGCATGGAGGACTTCCTGAATCGACAGTGGATTTTCCTAGCCTTGCCATTCCTAGAAAGATATGGTGTTGTGGGTGTCTTTCCTTTTGTTTTCTGGTTGGTTCTCATGTTCCTTATGGTTGTGGGTTGAGTTATGATGTAGGAGCATCTAACCACGCTTAATCAAAATTTAAATTCAAATTTGTGAAAAGGGAAATGTGGACAATCATTGTAAAATGGAGAAAATTCTATTTAAACAGAGCTAAATTGATGGAATTTATAGGTCTCTAGAAGACTTGATTAAATATAATTATCTGCCATGTATGCGTATAGAGATTTAGGGGTTTGATTGAGCGATTTGTGGGATGAAATCGTGGATCCTAGATAATCCACACCTTTGTAATTTCCTATATAATAGAGTTTGTGTTGTGTGGAAGATAGATAGAGAGTACACAATGTAGCCACAGGGCAATTTGTGAGTTCAAGCCGTGAGGCCTTAGCCTGTAATCGAGTTCTGTATATAATCGAAATGTGTGTATTATCTAAATTTTGTGTGTATGTGTATGGTTTAAGTGTTGTTCTTTATTGTAAGTTAATAAATATATGTGTGTGAGGGTAAAGGATGAAGTTCCTATGAACTTCATCTTAGACAAAGTATGGCAGAGATAGACTTGTGTTGAAATGCAAATTCCACCAACAAGCGAACGAGAGATCCATTAGATTTGAGAAAAATCCATCAGAGGAGAGTATTCAATCAAAACTGGAGTTAATTGAATAGCATAGCGGAAACCATCGGATCGACTGGATAAATGGATAACATTGATGGAAGATGAATGGCGGAGATTAACACCACGTGTTAACAGAAGGATGGAGCAGACTTCATGGGTGGTAATCGGTATCTCGCGTGGACTAAAGGTTGGAAATGGTATTTCTAAAATTCATGCATTTGACCTCAACGATTGACACGTAGCATGAGAAAACCACTTTTCTCGCACACTCTCGGTCTAATATCAGTCATGCAAGAATCTGCATGAGATTGTGTGATAGCCGTTTGATTGAGGTAGGAGAAATAAATGGTGGAGATTGGCCAAGCTAGTTGGTGAGTGGACGATGCGATAACTATTCGATGGAAGAAGATCCACGGTGATCACGTAGGAACTTGCAAGCCAGTTACCTTGGCTAGTGGACCCGATAAACTCATTAAAAGGAGTTTAAAGTTCAGAATGGTCAGACCATCCGTGTAATGGCGAATAAAATGCATATCACTTCCTAAAGTGCACGGAGGTTAACATTTGATTCAGACACGATAATTTTTTATACATCGGGATTCAAACCTCATTGATTTCCGGCCCTCAAGACTATTCGTTGGTGATTGGTTGGGTTTTTTTATGATTCCACAAATTGGAATGCTGTCGATGTATACGTGATCCATAAACCACATGTCTGTGAATTATCTAAAGATGCAGCTTTGATGTCATCATTTTTGGTATTAGAGCAGAAGAAGATTCTCCATTCAGAAGGAGGTACAATTATGTTGAAGATTGGTGAGTTTATGGTCTTATATTGTCATACAGATAGCGACAAAAGAAAGTGATAAGAATGCAGCAACCTAGAGCCAGGAGTGCTCAAATGGCTCGAAAGAAGAGAGAATCAGAGAGATGTTGAAAGACTAAGCTCAGAGGAAAGAATCTTGGTGAGGTATCGTGTAGCAAGGAGGACTTCTTACCATAGAGGTTTTGTTGCAGCTCATAGAAAGATCATAAAGGCAATTTCACAGAGGATGTGGGTAGAATTTCTAAGCGATGGAGAAGCATATGACCAGGAGGTCATAAATTTTTGTACCTCGGGAGTCTGATGCAGGAGCATCTAACCACGCTTAATCAAAATTTAAATTCAAAGCTATGAAAAGGGAAATGTGGACAATCATTGTAAACCGGGGAAAATTCTGTTTAAACGGAGCTAAATTGATGGAATTGATAAGTCTCTAGAAGACTTGATTAACTGTAATTACCTACCATGTATGCGTATAGATAGATTTAGGGGTTTGATTGAGCGATTTGTAGGAGGAAATCATGGATCCTAGATGATCCACACCTTTGTAATTTCCTATATAAGAGAGTCTGTGTTGTGTGGAAGATAGATAAAGAGTACACAATGTAGCCACAGGGAAATTTGTGAGTTTGGACCATGAGGCCTTAGCCTGTAATCGAGTTCTGTATATAATCGAAATATGTGTGTTCTCTGAATTTTGTGTGTTTGTGTATGGTTTAAGTATTTTTCTTTATTAAGTTAATAAATATACATGTGTGAGTGTAAAGGATGAAGTTCATATGAACTTTGCCTTAGAAAAAGTATGGGAGATATAGAGTTGTGTTGAAATACAAATTCCACCAACAAGCGAATGAGAGATCTGTTGGATTTGAGAACAGATCAACAGAGGAGAGTATTCAATCAAAACTGGAGTCAATTGAATAACATAGTGAAATCTGTTGGATCATCCAGATCGACAGATGACACCGACAGAAGATGAACGGTGGAGATTAACACAACATGTTAACAGAAGGATGGAGCAGTCTTCATAGGTGGTAACCGATATCTCGCGCAGACTGAAGGTTGGAAACTATATTTCTAAAATTCAAGTGATTGACCTCAACAATTGACATGTAGCATGAGAAAACCACTTTTCTTTCGTTCTCTCGATCTAATATCAATTGTGAAAGAATCTGTGTGAGATTGGGTGATAACCATTATATTGAGGTAGGAGAAATAAATGGTGGAGATTGGCCAAGCTAGTTGGTAAGTGGTTGACGCGATAATCGTTCAATGGAAGAAGATCCATGGTGATCACGCGGGAACTTGAAAGCACATTACCTCGACTAGTAGACCCGATAAACTCATTAAAAAGAGTTTAAAGTTTAGGGTGATCGGATCGTTCATTTAATGGGGAATTAGATGGATATCGATTCCGAAAGTGCACGCAAGTTAACATTTGATTCAGACATGATAAGGTTTTATACAATGGGATTCAAACCTCGTTGAGTTTTGGCCATCAAGACCATTCGTTGGTGATTGGTCAGGTTTTGTTATGATTCTGCTAATTGGAATGCTCCCGATGTATACATGGGCCATTACCCACAGGTCCGTGAATTATCTAAAGATGCAGCTTTGCTGTATCAAAGCAGCTTTGCTATCATCATTTTTGGTATCAGAGCAGAAGAAGATTCTGTGTTCAGAAGGAGGTATAGTTATGGTGAAGATTGGTGAGTGTATGGTCTTATATTGTCGTATAGATAGTGACATAAGAAAGTGAGAATATTGTAGCAACCTAGAGCCAAGAGTGCTGAAATGGTTCCAAAGAAGAGAGAACAAGAGAGATTCCGAAAGACTAAGCTCAGGGGAGAGAAGCTTGGTGAGGTGTTGTGTAGCAAGGAGGACTTGTTACAATAGAGGTTTTGTTGTAGCTCACATAAATATCATAAAGGCAATTCCAAAAAGGATGTGGGTAGAATTGCTAATGGATGGAGAAGCATATGACTAGGAGGTCATAAATTTTTGTACCTTGGGAGTCTGATGCAGGAGCATTTGACTACACTTAATAAAAATTTAAATTCAAATATTTGAAAAGGGAAACGTGGACACTCATTGTAAACAAGGGGCAAATTTTGTTTAAATAGAGCTAAATTGATGGAATTGATAAGTCTTTAGAAGACTTGATTAAATGCAATTATCTACCATGTATGCGTATAAAGATATTTAGGGGTTTCATTGAGCGATATGTGGGATGAAATCGTGGATCCTAGACTATCCGCACCTTTGTAATTTCCTATATAAGAGAGTCTATGTTGTGTGGAAAATAGATAGAGAGTACACAATGTAGCCACATGGCAATTCATGAGTTTGGGCCATGAGGCCTTAGCCTATAATCGAGTTCTGTATATAATCGAAATATGCGTCTTATCTGAATTTTGTGTCTGTGTATGGTTTAAGTGTTGTTCTTTACTATAAGTTAATAAATATACATGTGTGAGTGTAAAGGACGAAGTTCCTATGAACTTCACCTTAGAAAAACTATGTCAGAGATAGACTTGTGTTGAAATGCGAATTCCACCAACAAGTGAACGAGAGATCCATTGGATTTGAGAACAGATCAATGGAGGAGAGTATTCAATCGAAACTAGAATTGGTTGAATATCACAGCAGAAATAGTTGGATTAGCCAGATCGATGGATAACATTGATAGAAGATGAATGGCGGAGATTAACACCACATGTTAACATAAGGACAGAGTGGTCTTCGTAGGTGGTAACCGGTATCTCTCACAAACTGAAGGTTGGAAGTTGTACTTCTAAAATTCACGCAATTGACCTTAGTGATCAACACGTAGCATGATAAAACCACTTTTCTCTCGATCTCTCGGTCTAATATCAATCATGCAAAAATCTGCACGAGATTGCGTGATAGCCATTAAATTGAGGTAGGAGAAATAAATGGTGGAGATTAGCCAAGCTAGTTGGTAAGCGGATGACATGATAACTGTCCCATGGAAGAAGATCCACAGTGATCATTCAGGAACTTGCAAGCAAGTTACCTCGACTAGTGGACCCAATAAACTCATTAAAAAGAGTTTAAAGTTCAGAGTGACCGGATTGTCTGTTTAATCGAGAATCAAATGCATATCGATTTTTAAAATGTGAGTAGGTTAACATTTGATTCAGACGTGATAAGGTTTTATACAACATGATTCAAACCTCATTGAGTTTTGGCTATCAAGGCCATTTGTTGGTGATTGGTTGGGTTTTGTTATGATCCAGCTAATTGGAATGCTCCCGACATATATGTGGGCCATAACCCACAGGTCCACAAATTATCTAAAGATGTAGCTTTGCTATATCAAAGTGGCTTTTCTATCATCATTTTTGGTATCAAAGAATAAGAAGATTCTGCATTCAGAAGGAGGTATAGTTATGTTGAAGATTGGTGAGTTTATGGTCTTATATTTTCATACAGATAGTCGCAGAAGAAAGTGAGAAGATTGTAGCAACCTAGAGACAGGAGTGCTCAAATGGTTCCAAAGAAGAGAGAACCAGAGAGATGCCGAAAGACTAAGCCAAGAGGAGAGAAACTTTGTGAGGTATAGTGTAGCAAGGAGGACTTGTTACTGCAAAGGTTTTGTTTCAGCTCACAGAAAGATCATAAAGGCAATTCTACAGAGGATGTGGGTAGAATTGCTAAGGGATGGAGAAGCATATGATCAGGAGGTCATAAATTTTTGTACCTCGGAAGTCTAATGTAGGAGCATCTGACCATGCTTAATCAAAATTTAAATTCAAAGTTGTGAAAAGGAAAATGTGGACAACGATTGTAAACCGAGGAAAATTCTGTTTAAATAGAGCTAAATTGATGGAATTGATAAGTCTCTAGAAGACTTGATTAAATGTAATTATCAGCCATGTATGCGTATAGAGAGATTTAGGGGTTTGATTGAGCAATTTGTGGGAGGAAATCATGGATCCTATATGATCCACGCCTTTGTAATTTCCTATACAAGAGAGTCTGTGTTGTCTGGAAGATAGATAGAGAGTACACAATGTAGCCACAGGGTAATTTGTAAGTTCAGGCCATGAGGCATTAGCCTATAATCGAGTTCTGTATATAATAGAAATATGTGTGTTATCTAAATTTTGTGTGTTTGTGTATGGTTTAAGTATTTTTCTTTACTGTAAGTCAATAAATATACATGTGTGAGTGTAAAGGATGAAGTTCCTATGAACTTCACCTTAGACAAAGTATGGCAGAGATAGACTTGTGTTGAAATGCGAATTCCACCAAGAAGAAAATGAGAGATCTATTGGATTTGAGAACATATCAATGGAGGAGAGTATTCAATGGAAACTAGAGTTGATTGAATAGCAGAGAAGAAACCGTCAGATCAGCTAGATTGACAGACAACATTGATAGAAGATGAATGGCAGAGATTAACACCACGTGTTAACAGAAGGACAGAGCATTCTTTGTAGGTGGTAACAGATATCTTGCGTAAACTAAAGGTTGGAAACATTATTTCTAAAATTCACATGATTGACCTCAGCAATCGACACATAGCACAAGAAAACCACTTTTCTCGCGTGCTCTTGGTCTAATATCGGTCGTGCAAGTATCTGCACGAGATTGCGCGATAGCCATTGTATTGAGGTAGGAGAAAGAAATGGTGGAGATTGGCCAAGCTAGTTGGTGAGTGGACAACATGATAACCGTCTGATGAAAGAATATCCATGGTGATTGTGTAGGAACTCGCAAGCAAGTTACTTTGGCTATTGGACATGATAAACTCGTTAAAAAGAGTTTAAAGTTTAGACTGATCAGACCATCACTTTAATGGGCAATCAAATGCACTACCGAAAGTGCACACAGGTTAACATTTGATTCAGACACAATAAGGTTTTATACAATGAGATTCAAACATCGTTAAGTTTCGGCCATCAAGACCATTCATTGGTGATTGGTAGGGTTTTGTTATGATTCCATTAATTGGAATGCTCCTGATGTATATGTGGGGTGGATCATCTAAAGATGCAGCTTTCCTATACCAAAGCAGCTTTGATGTCATCAAGTTACTAGTTCTTGGAAGCCTTGAGTTTGGATTTGACTTGCACATACCTCATTGCTTTATCAAAAACCACATTTTTAGTCTCGCTTGGGAGGTTTGTGTTGAGAAACATAGGGCAGAGAGTTAGGTTAAATATTAACTTGATTTTTCTTTAATACTTGACACTTTCTTGAGATTTAGATTAGGGTAACATTATTAACATTTATTTATGTTCATCATGAAGACAAACTCCAATAGGAAGATCACAATGCAAACACAACAACACCATAAATAGGCTCCAAGCCAGGGTAAAATGCCACAAGGGGAAAACCCATAAATATATTCTCATAGAATGAATTCAATGAATAGTTATAAGACCTTGACCCGAAACCAAACCTTCCAAGAGATGATCCAACCAAACCCCAAACATTATCTCTGCAAAATTTGGATTGAAGAAACCCTAGATCCTCTAGCAAACTCACACATGTGGGAAGATAATGATGGCAGAGATAAAAAAAATTCTTCTTTCATAACTTTGTTGGCCTCCTAAGAACTTCACTCCTCTTACTATTGGATTAGACCTCTTCTTTTCTCACTAGTATCAGAAGTATAATTCATTGTGTATGTGTTCAAATGGAAGAGATCTCTTCTTTATATAGGCATCTCATGGGTGAATTAGGCCTCCCTAGGTTGACTTGAGAAGGCTAGCTGACTCATCTCTTAGAGGCTTCTATACTCCAGATATTACAATAATGATTTTTCTTTCTTAATATATTAGCCCTCTAAGGGCTAGTACATCATGAATTTTACTCTTTTACCTTTCACCAAGTCCCATAGAGCACTCAATGGGTGCTTTAACCTAGGAAAAAATAACTATGGGAAAGAAACCCATTTCACAATAAATAATTTTCTTTTACAAATATTTTTATTTTTGGAAAACACATCAAGTCGCGACATATACACTTATGAAGACTGACACTATTTACATTTCAATGCTCCCTCTTAACTGGGGAGGTATTCATAACTGACCACAGGTACAAGGACAATACTTGCATTGAATTATTTGCATAAGAAGAGTCAAATTGGTAAGCCATCTAAGCATCAAATTTATGATCAATATACAACTTACATTGCCAACATAGCAAGGCCTTAACTAATTTTTATATCAGGTTATATCGGCTAGCTAACTACAATATCAAGTTCATGAATCCTTTTGTATGTTGCTATTAATTATTCTCTTCTAGGTATGCACATTCACACTATTATACCATGAATCTATCAGAGTGACCAATTATCCTAGGGTCCTTACAGTTCCCTCCTTCAACCAATCTTGCCAAAATAGAGGATCTACTCATCATTATTCCTTTACTTCATGTACTTTTAGTATTCATTGACAAGTACACCCAATAAAAGTATACAATAAAAAAAACACGATTTTAATTTATCAATATAGGGTTACCATGGAAACTTAGAGGATGGACTCCTAGGGTTTTCAAGTCCTAAATTTAGACCAAGGGATCCATATACAATTCATCAACCTCATCCATACATACTTATCATGAGTCCTAGATTGTACACAAGCACTAATTTCTTCAAAATTTTTACTTTAGTATTTTAATGAATAAACAAAAAAATTTCTTACACTAAATGTTGTGACATTACCACTTCCTATAGCTTACTTCTTTCCAGCGTGACAAGTTAAATTATTATACCCTTGAATTAGGGATTTCAATATAGACCCTTATTCTTGTTGAAAAGTTTATAGAGCTACACTAAAAAATGATCCAAAAAATAATACCATTGTTAATTCAAATATATGTACCTTTCAATGAAGGTCAACTCACTGACTTTCATAGGATTGAACTGTGTATTTTTATATCCCAATCTTTTCATGTAACCTAAACATAATTTCTTTTCTTGTTTTGCCACTTACACAGGTCAGTAAATTCTATCTTGATCATTGGTCACTATAGCTTTGGAGATAAGTTAGATGTTCCTTTAAGAAATCTGATCTAGGTCTCTTTTGATCAAAATTAGAATAGGAGATCAGGTCCCTTTTCAATATGAATGATGCTTTAATTTATGCCATTTTGAAGTGTGTTTATACCCAAAATAGGAGGATATCTAGACTTGTTTCCTTCTAAGACTTAAATTATTCTTAGATTTCCAATTAGGACATTATCCCATATTTGATTTGAGACTAATGAGAGAATTGATCTGCACTTTCAATATGACAATATAAACAAGGAATGTGCTCAGAATATCAATGTCTTGATGCACAAATGTAGATTATTATATTTTGAATTATTTCAACAAGACTTAAGCTCAGAACGAGGTCATCAATACCCTCAATCTTGGATCTCTTTTATATACATGTGTATCCTCTTTCAATAGTGCTTTTGTCTTCCTTTGAAAATGTGACAATGGAAAGCCTTTTGGGGCTTCCAAAAGATACTCATATACATGCCTTTCAACTTGAGACTATGATCACTCAAAACTTTTCCAGAATGAAGGCTTGATGGACGAATTTAGAATCCTTTCATATGCATGTGAAATTTATATGTCTCAATCCTCTTATAGAAATATTAATGCTCGGAATGAAACTCGGTCTTGAATTTATATGCACATGTATAGAGAGAGGATATTGTTCCTCTTGAAACGAGAAGGGATGAATTTCTTCCGGGATTTACAGTAAAGGTTTATCCTTATAATTATTTAATAATACTCAGAACAATTTGAGGAATATTTGACATATTTCTAATATGATAGGTAATAAGAATACCTTATCATGTCTTGTCTTGACTATAGTAGCATGAACTTTTGAAGACTTCAAATCTTGCAGAATTACCTTATAGATTTGCTTAATTTTCCAAGATAATTGGCATTTTTTGAGCTCCAAAATGTCCTTTTGGTCCTTCAAGGTTAGATTCCATTAGCTCTCACTCTTCTTGAGTAATTATGGGCTTATGTCACAGGGAAGAGGGCTAGTAGAATGAGATCAGAAATTCAATTTATTTTTTGATAGGTTCGGTCCAAGGAGAGAAGGTATTCTAGCTATTTGGTCATCAAGAAAAGTGTTTATATCCCTCCAAAACCTCTTTCTCAATTGTGTGTATACTATCGACCTTATCTCTATAATTAGGGCTAGTAATTGTGACCATAATTTTGTTCTTCTTTCCTTCATAAATTAAAGCTAGATAATTTTCGCTTCTTGAGATAAGGTGCTGCCAAGTTGTTCTTATTTTCTTGTCTCATTTAAAAACCTAGCTCTGATACCTTGTTGAGAAATCCAGGGCAAAGAGTTAGGTTAAATATTAACTTGATTTCTCTTTAATCTTTGACACTTTCTTGAGATTTAGATTAGGGTAACATCATTAACATTTTTTTTTTCATCATCAAGACAAATTCCAGTAATAAGTTCACAATGTGAACACAAGAAAACCAAAAATAGGCTTCAATCCAGGGAAAAACCCCACAAGGGAAAACCCATAAATCTCTTCTTATATAATCAATTGAATGAAGACTTCTAAGACCTTGAACCACAACAAAGCCTTCCAAGAGATGAGCCAACACAAAACATTATAAATGAAACATATTGTTCGAAACCTTAGTATTTTTCACCCAAACATATTAGATATTAAAAATTTCTCTAAGCATATTGAACACTAGATCCTTAATACTTCATTTTTTAACTCTTTGTTACTATGTAATAGGGATCGATGCAAGAATTTATGAATCTTATAATTTTAAAATTTGCAAAGAATAGATAAGACAATTGTTTCTTAGTGAGCATCAAATTTCCTTGATGCAAAATGAAATACAAATTATCTCACTACACAATATCCATAGGTTTCCTGAGTAATATCTATTATCTAGATCCCTTATAGGGAAATGACTTAACACATCGCCTGAAGTAAAAAAAAAAAATAAACTATAAATACATATGGTATAAATATTTCATTAGGATGTGTTTATTTTCATTGAGCCATCTCTTTGTTTGTATTTAAGATTAGAGTGAGAAGTGTTGTTCTCTAGTTTGATGACATTTTTCATCTTATGTTAACTCTAGTTTTATTTGAAGATTCAAAAAATATGGGATCAAGACAATCATTTCATTTCGGATTCTCCAAAAAAAAAAAATGGTGACTTTCAAACTCAGGATCCACAACCTTTGCGTACCAGTTAGAAACATTAGATGCATTTAGAGGCACAAATAAGAGAAGCCAAGGTGAGTAATATTTTAACTTTTCACTAAACACAATAAAATGTTGATGTTGTGGAGGCAAATTAGAAATGAAAACAAAATGTAGTATAATAAGAAATAAATCCAATCACCATTTGATTTAGTATAATGAAGCACTTGTGTTTGATGAAGAATTGCACATGTGATATGTAGAACATTTTCTTTCCAATCTAGGAATATTATCCTACCATGTTTGCATTACCTCTATTTCCATGAAGATGAGATAAGAAATGTAGCTTGAAGCTTGATTAATAGTATCCCTTTGTGAGCCTCATCTGAGCATGTCCCTATTGTCCTAGAGTACACTACTAGGAAAAATGTTAAAGAGTTATATCTTACATGTGTAGTCACAAAATAAGTAATCAGGGAGCACTAGTTTTTCCAAGCTACATTCTTTTCATTATATATATATATTATATATATATATATTATTCTTCATCTCCAAGTAAAAATATATTTTCAAAAATTGGTAACAATCTTTTCATTCTTTCTATGTCCAATGCCCAAGAAAACCTTTATGTGAACACCAAGAATCCAATGTATGAACTTTGGGCTATAGTCCCTAAACTTAATTCTTTATGACTTTCTCAAAAGTTGGATCTCCTATCAAACAACTCAATAATCCAAACTTGAAGGTAAGAATGCCACAATTCTTGCCAAGCATTGAGAATTGGCACTAGGGGATTGTGCATTTTCTCCTTTCAAACTCAATAGATTTAATCAAGCAACTTATGAAGCCAACTAAATTTCTCTTCCCATATTTGTCACCTCACTACAAGACATTGTGATTGATACATGCAAATCCTTGCCACCATTGGCAAAACCCATCATTATAATACAATGAGAACTCTAAATTTTTTGGGAAAGATCCTAGCTAGTTACAATAAATATAGTAGAATATATTGGATCTATTATCATTGAAGCCTCCAATTGTAGTTGCTAGTGCAAATCCAATTATGTAAAGTCATAAAATTATGTAAACCTAGTATGGTGTCAAATCAAAATTTCTTCAAACTTCTCCAAAGTGACATAGACTAACTCCTTGCAATGTGTGATTTTGTACTATACTTCTAATGTCATGGATTCATATCATTCTTTAGATTTCAAACAAAAATCACTTATGCTCATATCTCAATAGTAGGGTTGGTTATTTGTAATTTACGAGCAATAGTAGACCCCCTATTTGAGATCAGATCCTTCCATGGCTTTGGTTACAAATTAATGTGATGGGTTGATCATAGATTTATATCCCAATAGAATCATAAAAACTTCATGGGTTGATCCATCGTGGATAACAAAGATAGGTTGGTAAATCATCACTTTTGTCCATACAGATAGAGAGACAGGTAGGGTTAGGCTACACACTAGGGACATGTTATCCCGCCTGGGCTTAATAACCCCTATTCAGTAACCCCAAATACGAGGGTGTAGAGTACCACATATGTGATATATTTGTAGTATAAGTCAATTAACTCCATTAGGAACAAAAGGAGGCTATAATAAGATTATCGTGTTAAAGTAAGCCTTTACACAATTTGTTCCCATGATAAGTCAAGAATATACTACTTTGTATCCCTATCACACTACACCATACACTACCACACTCCTAATTTAGGTGCTATCTGCTCCTGCTTTACTATCGAATCACAACAATTTGTTAATATGATGACAATTTAAGTACATATGTGTGTAATTTCCATGATGCGATGTATGAATTATCCTCTCCATATTTCTCGTCAATGATTATAACCTTGAATAGGCTAGACTGTCTATCTTATCATCTCAAAATGATTCAAGAGATAGAAATTTACAATGTTTTCCATCATCACTTCACATTGTCTCATCTATGACCCTTTCTATAGAATATATGCATGAATTTATGGAAGCCCATCCCCTCTACCTATCCTATGATTGATTGTGACAACGAGTGAATAAATGAAAATTAACGGATCTCTGTTGAAATATCCCCTACTTATAAAGTGTCCTTTATTCACCTATTGTCACAATCAAACATAGGCTAGGTAGAGGGGTTGGCTTGCTAGAAATTCATGCATATAATATCTAGAAGTGCTCATCTAGGAGACAACCTCATGTGATGATGATAAACATGGTAAATTTTCATATTTTGGGTCATTTTTAGATGATGATGACATATCAGTGCTAGCCCATTCAAGGTTATAATCATTGATGGGGAATGTGGGGAGGAGAATTCATACATCCCATCATAGAGATTACACTCATATGTAATTAAATTTTCATTATAATCACAAAATGTTGTGAATTGACAACTAATACAAGTAAGACTTTTGTTATACTAATATAGATTAAAAAATGCAACCAATATATAGATTAGTTACAATAAATATAGTAGAAAGTATTGGATTTGTGAGAGTTGAATCCTCCCATTGCACTAGCTAGTGTAGATATAGTTATGTTCTTGAGCACATTCAATTTAATAAAATGGAAAAATTTTCATAAAAAACTTTCTAACAACTTCCCTGGTGATGATACAATCAAGCACCACTAATTTTCCACGCCCTTCAATCTAGTTCATAGTTGTGGGTTTCTTGTCTACACAGAAATTGCTATAAACACTCATTAGCATCGATGTCATGAAACTCATTTTGAGAAATCCAAAACATTGTGACCGCCTTGGAAGCATTTTACATCTCCATACATCCTTAGTAATGCTCAACTTCTCATCGGATATATATTATATATTTAATAATATTATATATATATATATTTATATATATATATATATTATATTATATATATAGGAAGAGAGAGAGAGAGAGAAGAGAGAGACGAGAGAGGAGAGAGAAGAGAATAATTATAATGCATAGAATCCCGTTGGATATTTGACAATACATGGAAAATGTCACATAGATGACTCTTATCTGACTGGACCATTGGATATTCCATGCATGACCGACATAATGAAGTGTCAAACATATAACATTGCCTTCAAATAAAATTATTCTACTGTTGATTATCTGATGCTAAACCATTGCACTTTCTATTCCATACTTATAGAACAACACATCAGAGACATAAAACTCCCATCAAAGTAACTTAATTTAATATCAATTATCCAATGCCTCACTGGCAGATTTGATACTCTATACTGATAGAACGAATCATTAGGGATGTAACACTCTTGTTACATAAACTTGTTCTAGTGTCAATTATTTGATGGTGCACCGTTAGAAGTACCCGTCGAACCAGACTAACAAATCATCAAATATTCGATGGATAAGTGTTGGAATTTTTGGTATCTAGGGTAATGGAATGAACCATGGGTCTAATTGTATATTATATGGATGTGGGTATCTCTACTAACAATTTTCCAAGATAACTAGGATTTTTTGAGCTCCAAAAATATCCTTTTGGTCCTTCAAGGTTAGATTCCTTTAGCTCTTGATCTTCTTGAGTAAGTATGGGGTTATGCCACAGGGAAGAGGGCTAGTAGAATGAGATCAGAACTTCAATTTATTGTTTGATAGGTTCGGTCCAAGGAGAGAAGGTCTTCTAGCTATTTGATCATCAAGAAAAGTGCTTATATCACTCAAAAACCTCTTGCTCATTTCTGTGTATACTATCAACCTTATCTCTATAATTAGGGCTAGTAATTATGACCATAATTTTGTTCTTCTTTCCTTCACAAATTAAGGCTAGATAATTTTCTCTTCTTGAGATGAGGTGGTGCCAAGTTGTTCTTATTTTCTTGCCTCATTTAAAAACCTAGCTCTGATACCTTGTTGAGAAATCTAGGGCAAAGAGTTAGGTTAAATATTAACTTGATTTCTCTTTAATCTTTGACACTTTCTTGAGATTTAGATTAGGGTAACATCATTAACATTTTTTTTTCATCATCAAGACAAATTCCAGTAAGAAGTTCACAATGTGAACACAAGAAAATAAAAAATAGGCTTCAATCCAGGGAAAAACCCCACAAGTGGAAAACCCATAAATATCTTCTTATATAATCAATTGAATGAAGACTTCTAAGACCTTGAACCAAGACAAAACCTTCCAAGAGATGAGCCAACACAAAACATTATAAATGCAACATATTGCTCGAAGCCTTAGTCTTTTTCAGTCAAACATGTTAGATATTAAATATTTCTCTAAGCATATTGAACACTAGATCCTTAGTAGTTCATTTTTTAACTCTTTCTTACTATACAATAGTGATCGATGCAAGAATTTATGAATCTTATCATTTTAAAATTTGCAGAGAATAGATAAGATATTTTTTTCTTAGTAAGCATCAAATTTCCTTGATGCAAAATGAAATACAAATTATCTCACTACACAATATCTATAGGTTTCGTGAGTAATATCTATTATCTAGATCGCTCATAGGGAAATGACTTAACACATCACATGAAGTAAAAAACAATAAACTATAAATACATATGCTATAAAGATTCCATTAGGATGTGTTTATTTTCATTGAGCCATCTCTTTGTTTGTATTTAAGATTAGAGTGAGAAGTGTTGTTCTCTATTTTGATGACATTTTTCATCTTATGTTAACTCTAGTTTTATTTGAACATTCAAAAAATATAGGACCAAGACAATCATTTCATTTCAGATTCTCCAAACAAAACAATGGTGACCTTCAAAGTCAGCATCCACAACCTTTGCATACCAGTTAGAAACATTAGATGCATTTAGAGCCACAAATAAGAGAAGTCAAGGTGAGTAATATTTTAACTTTTCACTAAACAAAATAAAATTTTGATGTTGTGGAGGAAAATTGGAAATGAAAATAGAATATACCATAATTAGAAATAAATCCAATCACCATTTGATTCAATATAATGGAGGACTAGTGTTTGATGAAGAATTGCACATGTGATATGTAGAACATTTTCTTGCCAATATAGGAATATTATCCTACCATGTTTGCATTACCTCTATTTCTATGAAGATGAGATAAAAAATGTAGCATGAAGCTTGATTGATAGTATCCCTTTGTGAGCCTCATCCCAGCATGTCCCTATTGTCCTAGAGTACACTACTAGGAAACATATTAAAGAGTTATATCTTGGATGTGGAGTAACAAAGTAAGTAATCAGGGAGCACTAGTTTTTCCAAGCTACATTTTTTCCATTCTATATATATATAGATATATTCTTCATCTCCAAGTAAGAAATATATTTTCAAAATTGGTACCAATTTTTTCATCTTTCTAAGACCAATGTCCAAAGAAAATCTTTATGTGAACACCAAGAAATCCAATGTATGAACTTTGGGCCTATAGTCACTAAACTAAATTCCTTATGACTTTCTCAAAAGTTGGATCTCCTATCAAACAACTTAATAATCCAAAGTCCAAGGTAAGAATGCCACAACTTTTGCCAAGCATTGAGGATTGCCACTAGGGGATTATGCATTTTCTCCTTTCACTCTCAATAGATTTAATGAAGTAGCTTATGAAGCCAACTAAATTTCTCCTCCCATAGTTATCACCTCACTACAAGACATTGTGATTGATACATGCAAATCCTTGCCACCATTGGCAACACCCATCATTGTAATGCAATAATAACTCTAAGTTTTTGGGAAAGATCCTAGCTAGTTACAATAAATATAGTAGAATATATTGGATATATTATCATTGAAGCCTCCCATTACACTTGCTAGTGCAGATCGAGTTATGTGAAGTCATAAAATTATGTAAACCCAGTATGGTGTCAAATCAAAATTTCTTCAAACTTCTCCAAAGCAACATAGACTAACTCCTTGCAATGTGGGATTTTGTATAATACTTATAATGTCATAGATTCATATCATTCTTTAGATTTCGAATAGAAATCACTTACGCTCATATCTCAATAATAGGGTTGATTATTTGTAGTTTACTAGCAAGAGTAGACCCCCTATTTGAGATCAGATCCTTCCATGGATTTGGTTACAAATTAATGTGATGGGTCAATCATAGATTTATATCCCAATAAAATCATAAAAACTTCATGGGTTGATCCATCTTGGATAACAAAGATAGGCTAGTAGATCATCACTTTTGTCCATACAGATAGAGGGATAGGTAGGGTTAGGCTACACACTATGGACATGTTATCCCACATGGGTTTAATAACCCCTATTTAGTAACCCCAAATACGAGGATGTAGAATACCATATATGTGATATATTTGTAGTATAAGTCAATTAACTCCATTAGGAACAAAAGGAGGCTATAATAAGATTATCGTGTTAAAGTAAGCCTTTAAAAAATCTATTCCCACGATAAGTCAAGCATGTACTACTTTGTATCCCTATCACACTACACCATACACTACCACACTCCTAATTTAGGTGCCAGCTACTCCTGCTTTAATGCCTAATCATAAAAATTCATGATTATGATGACAATTTAAGTACATATGTGTGTAATTTCCATGATGCGATGTATGAATTATCCTTTCCATATTTCCCATCAATGATTATAACCTTAAATGGGCTAGCACTGTCTATCTCATCATCTCAAAATGATTCAACAGATAGAAATTTATAATGTCTTCCATCATCACTTCACATTGTCTCATATATGACCCTTTCTATAGATTATATGCATGAATTTATGGAAGGCCATCCCCTGTACCTATCCTATGATTGATTGTGACAACAAGTGAATAAATGACAATGGTCAAATATTTGTTGCAATATCCCATACTTATAAATTCTCCTTTATTCACCTATTGTCACAAGAAATCATAGGCTAGGTAGAGGGGTTGGCTTGCTAGAAATTTATGCATGTACTCTCTAGAAGTGGTCATCTATGAGACAAATTCATGTGATGATGATAAAAATGGTAAATTTTCATCTTTTGGGTCATTTTTAGATGAGGATGACATATCAGTGCTAGCCCATTCAAGGTTATAATCATTGATGGGGAATGTGGGGAGGAGAATTTATACATCCCATCATAGAGAATACACTCATATGTAATTAAATTTTCATTATAATCATAAAATGTTGTGAATTGAAAACTAATATAAGTTAGACTTTTGTTATACTAATATAGATTAAAAAATGCAACCAATATATAGATTAGTTACAACAAATATAGTAGAAAGTATTGGATGGGTAAGAGTTGAATCCTCCCATTGCACTAGCTAGTGTAGATCCAGTTATGTTCTTGAGCACATTCAACTTAAAAAAAAATGGAAAAAATTTCGTAAAAAACTTTCTAAAAAATTCCTTGGTGATGATACAATCACACACCACTAATTTTCCACAAGCTTCAATCCAGTTCATAGCTGTTGGTTTCTTGTCTGCACAGAAATTGCTAGAAACACTCATTAGCATTGATGTCATGAAACTCATTTTGAAGGAAATCCGAAACATTGTCAACACCCTTGGATACCATATTCATCTACATAACATCCTTATTAAAGCAATAAAACCTCATGTAAAGCCATCAAAT
>APFE031625997.1:952-94984 GCA_000404065.3 Pinus taeda | reverse complement strand
GGATATTCGACAGTACGTGGCAAATGTCACATAGATGACTCTGATCCGACAAGACCATTGGATATTCCATGCATGACCGACGGAATGAAGCGTCAGACATATAAAACTCCCTTCAAATAAAATTATTCTACTATTGATTATCTGATGCTAAACCATTGGACTTTCCACTCCATACTTATAGAACAACACATCAAGGACATAAAACTCCCATTAGACTAACTTAATTTAATGTCAATTATCCAACGCCTCACTACCAGATTTGATACTCCATACTAATAGAATGAATCATCGAGGATGTAACACTGTTGTTACATAAACTTGCTCTAGTGTCAATTATCTGATGGTATGCCATTAGAAGTACCTGTCGAACCAGACTAACAAATCGTCAAATATTCAATCAAAAAGTGTTGGAAGTTTTGGTATATATGGTAATGGAATGAACCATGGGTCTAGTTGTATATTAGATGCATGTGGATATCTCTACCAACATTTTTCCCGTCACATGTCCTGACGCATGTGAGCATCGCAAAATTGACTTCAAAGTGTCATCTTTTTAATGACATTTTTAGCCATTTCTGGCATTGAATATTCAACGTCATTCTTGTCGAATATTAAACACTTAATAAAGTGTCGACTGTTCGACGTAATGTCAACGACAAGTTTCTAGGCTTCAATGTGTCAGATAACCAACATCGATAAGTTGCATATCTGATGAATAGTCGTTATATTTTGGCCCCATTTGTACTAGTTACAAGAACCAACAAACAAGGAAATATTTTCCTTCACAAAAGGCATATTAGCATGTATAAACCATAATTGCATCAAAATACATTTGATAAAGACAAGCTATATGGAAGGGAAATCATACAATTCTATTAAAAAGTATAAATGAGTACATTAGACCTTCAAAATTGATTACTCCTCCTTAGTGTTCAATCTGGGTCACTTCCTAGATAATGGATAATCTCACATCACACAAAAGCATAGTCGAGCTGTCTCTCTCTCTCTACCTATCTCTTTGGATATAATCCTTCTCCACTTGATGATGTCATATTATATAGGATTTTCAGACCTTATAAGAAAATGTATCTAGATATCTAGAGGCTCGAGAAGTTAGGAAAATTCCAAAATAATTGATCCCTAACCAAATCATGGACACGTAGGTCGATTTGATCTACTTGAGAATGGCAGACTCTAGAAGTTTGACCATAGACAATCCTAGTAAAGGAAACTTTGAAACTAAGTTCTTGAGTCTTACATTGCATGATAATGACTAAATGCATGATGTTGGACTCCTGGGGCGGACTATCCTGCTAAGAGAGAAAATCAAAGAGGAAAAGGTGTACGCTAAATTCAACAGGAAAATAAATGGTCAAAGGTCTCCCTTACTCACAAAAAGTGGGAAAAATAAGTTATAACATAGAGCCAATTTCTAGTGGAGCCATCAATTTTTTTGTACTAAGAAATGTCTTGACACAAGGAGTTGTTGCTACTTAGATTTTTCTCATAATCTATGAGATAGTGTATGGAGTGGAGTAATAGGGGAATTCCCTAAATCAAAATGAGACAAATGGATAGGCTTTCAACTAAAGAGCTAAAAGATCATGGTCCTATTAATGTGTACTATATAACATAGAACAAGATATCACATTTTAATAGTTTTTCGTTTTCAAATATTTGTATGTTTTAATATTAAAAGAATGTTTATATTTGTAAGTATATTTTATTTATAAAATTTATAAAATTTGTTATAAATAAATATATTTTTTAATATATAGATTATATTTTATATATATCTATATTTATTATTATTTAGGTATATTTTTAAGTTTTTAGATTATATAATAATAATATATTTTTAAGTTACAATCATTCAATATTTAGATTTCTTATATATAAACAATTTTACTTTAAATTTAGTATGAATGTAGATATTTCATTTCAAATTTATTAGGATGTGCATATTCTAATGCTATTTTAGAGTTGAATATAGAATATCTCTCTAAATTAAAAAAAAAAAAAAAAAAAAAAAAAAAAAGTCGTTAACTGTACTCAAACTATACAACATTTTATTATTTATTATTTAAATTAAATTGTAATATACATGTTTTCTTAGTATAATATTTCACATTGTCTCTATGCAATCATTTCACTTTAAAATGCTAGATGACATAATATATTAAGTCCGTAGAACTTTCTTGTATTATTCAATAATTATTACAACATATACCCAGATGTTGTTAGATCCAATATTACTATCTAATTAAGAAAAGGAATATTATAAGAAACCCTGTAACATATATTTTCTTAGAGAATTATATTTTTGTGTGGCACTCATAATAAAACACACCCTATCAATTGAATAATTTCAATATGTCGCACAAAAAATTTCAATGTGGCACCATGGAAAACCACAACATTGATGGATGGTTGTAAACCATGTGCTTAGATTTTGGAATCAGAGACATTCTCCATAGTATTAGTCACCTGGTTTCTTCCTGAGATTGAGCGATTGTTTTACTTACCATATCTTTAATGAAGGTGCTTAAGTTATTAAAAGATGATCCCCATGGTTTTTTTTTTTAAAATTAGCCCACCTACGAATATTAACCCCTAAATTTTTTCCTAAGGCTATGAGCAACAACACTTCCATATTTATAGTTGAGTGGTAAACTTCCTTGTTTCCATAATTTTTCTTTCAACTTTTATTGCCACCTTGAATGCCTTCTCTAATGAATTAGGTTCCCAAAGGCGAACCTCATGTTGGATGTTATACTTTAAAGTCCCTATGAAGACATTAATCCTATGCTCCTCTATAATATCATTTACTTTAATATTCAATCTTTGGAATTCCTCAATGTGCTCCACCATTGAACCCTTTGGTATGAGATTTATCAATTGGCTAAAGAAGGTATTTCTCTTTGTATCATTGTAATGTGATACCAATTCTTTCATGAAAATTGCCCAAGTGAAAATTGATTTATGAGAACAAAGTCAACAATACAACAAAAAAATATTTTGTTCTGAATATAAAGGTGCAATGCATACATTTTGTGTGTGTGGCACATCATGTAGAACAAATAATTGCTCCATCTATAGTATCCATGTTACTAAATCCTTGCCATAAAGCTTTCACATATTGATCTTTGGAATGTGGTTATTATTCAACCCACTATTGGAATCTCTAAAATCATAATTCGTATCCCTTTTGTCCTCATCATGATTTTCATGGAGTACCGTGTCACCGCTAGGAAGAATTTCTTGTAGCAACTTAGTCAAACCTTCTAGACCATTTTTATTTTTTCTTTCAACCCATCCTTCTAAACTTCCATCCTGACATTCATCATTTATTCCATGCCATATTTTAAACCATTCTTCAACCCATCCATCTTAGCTTCTAGTTTAGTTTTTGTTACTCTTTGTGAGAGCTCTAATACCGAATGTTATGCAACCAGATCAAAAAACAAAAGAAAAGATAGATCATTGATTTGAAAATTAGCCTCTTTAAGGGGGAAAAATCCTTTACATCACATAAATGAACAATTCTTGGATGATACAAATGACAAGACCTCCTTGGTGTATATAGGATTCTAGGGGGTCACAATATAATCAGAGCCTACATAACTATAATAATGTAAGGACACAACAATAACATTAGTGGGCTTCTATGGGGCACAAAAATAATAATATGGGGGCTACATGGGCACAACAATAACAATAAGGGGGATACACTAGTATTATAAAGACCTAACAATAATCATAATCCCCCACTTCATACTTTCATACATACTTTCCATAAAAAAAACCATGCTCTATCCCACCCATGCAACATATACGTGTTATTGTCTACAACAACAAGTGAAGTACACTAACTCACACTTCACCTTATTAATTAGGTGAAGGTGTGAAATTAGATACATCAAAAGGATGGTGTCAAAGTGTTCCCTTGTGTATGGTGAAGAGTATATCATAGTGTGTTTTAAACCATCATTGAATACATGGAAACTAGGTGTGTCAATACCTATTTCATAAAATTGGTTGAGTACACAGAAGAGGTAAAAATTGAGTATTACATATTCAAATAAAGTTTAATGTGAATAATATTATGACTTCCAAACCATGAATAGGAAATGTGGATTATAGGTATTTGGAAATACTTTTGTAAAAATAGTCATATTTCTAAGGATTATATATAGTTATACAATAGTTTGGACAACTTTTAATAACATAATTTTTCTTATATAAATTAGGTGATTTTGTTCTGGAAAAAGTAGAAATTGGTAAACTTTTTTTGGTTAAAAGAATAAAAATTAACCAATAAAAAACACATGGATCACCAATATGTCTTCATATAATTTGGTAGGTTTAGTTTAAAAACATCATCATTGAATTTCTTTGTGATCCAAAAATGTCATATTTCAAAGTTTCCAACTATTTAGCTGCCTATTATAAGTGTTCTTTGTTAAGATAAAACCAAAATCTATCCCCGCCATATAATTTGAACTCTATCCTATGTTGGTCATGTCTAACATTACCAACAACACGAATGTGATTAGCTTCATAGATTAATACTCCTAGGATAGATTTTTTGTCTTGGGTATGTACTAGCTTGGTAGGTCGGGCCCTAGATGCCTTATTTTAACATATGTACTCCTCAGATTTTATGATTTAAAACTCTATATTTTGTCTTATGGTATGTTAATGACAATTTTGATGGTGTTTTTTACTGGTGTGGATTGTTTGATAATTAATGTGGCAATTGCCAATTTAACAATAATTTTCTAATGAATCAACAAGTATATTATAGTCTCAAGGAATATGTGACTATATGATATAATAAAAATGTTGTTCCAAGAGATGTACCCTCAATTACTAATGAAGTATGACATGGTTCCTCATAGAGTAAAAATTGTTTAGTTGAGACACTAAAAATTGTGAGTCAAGTTCGACAACGAAGTGGCATATCCCAAGGGAAACGACCTTGGTTAAGAGCTCAATGATGACACTATATTGTGCCATGTTACTGTTGACCAGGTGAAGACAAATGCCCCTTCAGCTCACAATCTCATCAATGGGTGAGAAGAGAATCCAAACAATGAAAATTATGTTCTGAGTGCTACAACTAGCACCATCTACAAAGGCTTTGTAAATTGTAGATGGAATTGACATTTTCTGAGCAAGAACCACACATAAATGAACACTCAAAGAAATCATCAAGACACACAAAATAAAAAAAGAAATGAAAAAATACATCACACACACTCTATATAAGGATATGTACAACAAACAATGTAGAAAGGTATGCATAGTATTTCTTGAGGTAGACCACATTATGGGGCCCCAGTAATGGGTTTTCATTAAAGTCAAACAACTCATAGACCCCTTTATTTAGAACTTGTTTAACAACATAGGGACCATGCCAAAGAGGTTTAAGTTTTCCTACCCCCAACATATCTTGATCTTGATCATAGACTAGAACTAGATCACCTTCTAAAAAAATGAGGTTGAATAGACATATCATACTGAGATTTGATGCACTTTTTATGAGTTTCCTTGGTTATCATAACATAAATTTGTTGTTCTTCATGATGAGCTAAGTGTAAATGAGATTTTTCTTTACCCAAAGTGTCAGGTAGTAGTTCAACGACTAGGTTCAATGATGGAATTTCACATTCAATTAGAAAAACAACCTCCACTTTATAAACCAACTATAAAGGAGTGAAACCAAAAAAAATTAAGAGCGGTTTTGTATGCTCGAAGTATGAAGAAAATCATAAGGTGTTAATTTGAATTATGATTCTCTACCATCCTACAGAGCATAGTTTTCAAGATTGGATTGATGGCCTCTACTTTCCCATTAACTTGGGGGTAGTAGGGGATTAAGTATTCATGGAGAAAATCCAACTTGGTGACTAACTCCTACATCATATGATTTTTTAAATCTGCACCCTAATCAGTGAAAATTATTTTGGGTACTCCAAACTTAGTAATGAACGAATAATGTCACAATGGTGCTATCATTCAATAATGTTGGCATAGCCTCAACCAACTTAGTGAAGTAGTATACAACTATGATGATGTAATGATGTCCTCGGCTTGAGGTGGGATTACAATGCATAAAGTCAATGCTCCATTTGGAAAAAAGTCCGACAAAAACCATAAGGTGAAGTGGATCAAGGTGAGCACACATATTTATAGAAATTATTTGACATAGATGATTAAATATCAATGGCAAAAAATACTCAACACAAGATTTTTTGAGAAATGGCATTCCTAAACAAATAACCATCACAATCTCCATAGTAGCAACAATTTATAATGTGTTCGGCCTCATCGTGATTGATACATAGACGTAATATCACATTAATTCAACTACGATAAAGGATATGAACAATAATAACATAGCTCCTAGACTGGTGGCATATACATCAATATTCATTATGAGATCATCGAGTTTGGAAATGTTGAGTTGGGAGATAGAATAGAACATCTCCATACAATTGATTATAAGAGCTACTGAGGAATAATGATTCATCTAAGAATGAATCCCCAACCACAATTTCTTCATCAATTCATGGCAACTTGGACACGAACTAAAAGAATGTCAGGGATTCCTTGGACTTAGAAACTACAAACTCCAAATTTCATTCTTGAAGGATAACAATCCATTTAGATTATTTACCCCCAATGATTTGAGGACTAAGAATGTGTTTCATGGGGTTGGAGTTACAGATCAAAGTGGTATTTGGCAAGAGTATATAATTTCGTAAATGTTGGATAACAACAATGAATGCCAAAGTCAACTTCTCAACATTAGTATAACAAAACTTAGGACTAGTAAGTCCTTTGCTAAGATAGTAAACATGATGTTCCTTTCTCATTTCATTATCTTAGACAAGAACCATACCAATACTGGATTCAAAGTCCACCAGACATAACAAGAAGTCGTGGTTAAGATCAAGAGGATTAAGTAATGAGGTAGATAACAAAGCCTATTTAAATGCATCAAAATATCTTTGAGCTTGGTCATCCCATACAAAAGGTACTCCCTTTTTCAACGGGTGCATAAAACCTTTTGTTATCTCGACATAATAGGAAATAAACCTATGTAAGAAATTATCATTTCCTTAAAGTTATTGAAATTGGTGAATAGTGTGTGGAGGAGGAAAATTGACACTTTACTTAACCTTAGAGGGATTGACAAAAATCCCTTCCTTGGATACTATAAAACCTAGAAATCTCTTAGGCTATGTGCCAAAGACACATTTGTGAGGGATTAGCTAGATTTTGTAACAACAACATCAAAAGAATCACTTCTCTAAGATGGGTGGGATGATCCTCATGAAGAAAAGATCGAGTAGTAAAGTCATCAAGATAAATGTGAAAAACATAAGACATGGCCCACTGGAAAATGGTACTAAAATTTTTAAGAATAAAAGGCAGTTTCTGATAGGCAAATATTCCCCATCAGAAGATAAAGGCAGTTATGTGATGATCCACATATTTTTCTTGAAATGTTTGAAACTATGTGTGGAGAAATAAGTGAATTCCCTAGAAGCAAATAAGACACATGCATGGAATTTCAACTAGGGAGCCAAAAGATTGTGTACCTAAATCATTACAAGTTGGTGGCAATTGCTAAATCTGAAGTTGATGCTAGGAAACTTGCTTCTACATGAAGATCTCACTCCTATCCACTTTTTAAATCCCTACACACAAGCACCAACCAACAAACAAGGAAATATTTTCCTTCATAGAGAGCATATTAGCATGTATAAACCATAATTGCTTCAACATAGATCTGATAAATACATCATATATGGAAGTGAAATCATAAAATTTTATTAAACAATCTAAATGAGTACATTATAACTTTTGTACTGATTACTCCTCCTTAGCCTTCAAACTTGGCCACATCCTAGATAATGGATAATCTCACATTGCATAGAAGCATAGTCAAGCTCTCTCTCTTTACCTTTCTCTTTAGATATAATGTTTCTCCTCTTGGTGTGGTCATACTATATAGGTTTTTTGCACCTTCTAAGAGAATGTATCTAGACACCTAAAATCTCACGAAGTTAGGAAACTTCCACAATAATTGACCCCTAGCCAACTCATCGACAAGTAGGTCAAATTGATCTGCTCGAGAATGACAAACTCTAGAATTTTGACCATAGACACTTCTAGTAAAAGCAAACTTTGCAACAAATTTCTTGACTTGTATACTACATGACAATGACTAGATGCATGATGCAAGTCTCTTGGGGGTGACTATTGTGCTAAAAGGGTAAATCGAACAAGAAAATGTGTGCATTGAAGTTAGCAAGGCAAGCAATGGTCAAAGGTCTCTCTTATTGACAAAAGGTGGGAAAAATAAGCTCTAACATAGAGTCAATCCCTAGTGGAACCACCAATTCTATTGTACCAAGAAATGTCTTGACACAAACAATTGTTACTCCATAAATTTTGCTCATAATTGATGAGATAATGTACCAAGAAATAAGTGAATTCCCTAAATGCAAATATGACAAATGCATACAATTTCAACTAAAAAGTTAAAAGATCATAATCCTACTCATGTACACTAAAACATAAAACCACATATCACATTTTTGTTTTCAAATATTTTTATGTTTTAATATTGAAAAACTTTTATTATAAAATTAATAATTTTTATTTTAAAATAAATATAAATCTTTTAATATATACTTTATAATTCTATATATATAATATCACTAATTATTATTATTTATATTATATTTTTATGATTTTTATGTATATAATAATAATAATATATTTTTAAAGTTACCTAATTCAATTCAGATATCTAAATTTCTTATTTATAAAGATTTTAGGGTGTAGAGAATTTCATTTCAAATTTATTAGGATGTGCATATTCTATGTTATTATAGATTTGAATTTAGAATAACCTCTCTAAAAGCAAAAAAAAAATGCTTATAGTCATTAAACCTACCCCAACTATACAACATTTTATTATTTAATATTTAAATTAAATTATAATATATATGTTTTTTAAATCTATCACACCATCTCTGCGTAAACATTTCACTTTAAAACACTGGTCGACACAATGTAGTAAAGCCTGTAGAACTTTATTGTATTGTTCAATAATTATTGCAACATACACTAGGCGTCGTCAGATCCAATATTAATATCTAACGGAAGGTATAATATATATTACTATCTAATCGAGCGTAGAAATATTATAAGAAACCCTGCAACAGATATTACTAGCCAATCGAGCTTTGAAATATTATAAGAACCCCTGCAACTTAATTTTCTGAGAGAATTATATCTTTTTGTCGCCACTCGTAATAAAAGCACATCCAAACAACCGAAAAATTTCAATGCGCCTCACGAAAAAATTCAATGTGGCCCCCGGAAAAACTACAATATAGCTAAATGGTTGTAAATCTTGCCCTTAGATTCTCTACCATTACCAGTGACTTGATTTCGTTCTGGGATTGGGCTGTTGCTTTAGCTGCCATGTCTTCAATGAAAGTGTTTAAATTATTAAAAGACGAGCCTCCAGGGAGAACTGCTCGCCTTGCACACTCCTTAAGTCTCACAGAGTTCTCTCTCAATTGCTTTCCTTGCTAAGTTCTCATCATTTTCTTCACACTATCCTCCACTTCTTCTTTTGACACCACCTTCTGGTCATCCACGTCCACCCCTTCAAAATTCAGGCCGATCTCCAACACATCCTTGGCGAATCTGCAGTTGAGATACTGATCGGATAAGGGAGACCCTCCACAGGAACTCCCATGCTTATGCTCTCCAATGTAGAGTTCCAGCCGCCGTGAGTGAAGAATAATCCAACCGATGTGTGGGCAAGGACCTTAACCTGAGGCGCCCACGTTACAAACAGTGCCCGATCTTTGGTTCGTTCTGCAAATCCATCCGGTTAAACAGCAGGCTTCCCATCTTCAATATCCAAGCGGAGAACCCACAAGAAAGGCTGCCCGCTACCCTCGAGCCCTAGCGCCAGCTGCACACCAAACCTTTCTTTCTCTCTCTTCTTCGCTCAACTGCACACCAAACCTTGCATATCCAATCAGTGCGAGTCGAATATATCTATAGCCATAATGGTAGGTATGTAGTTGCATTTCGGCCAGTGCACGAGGCGACGGTGTGCTGTAGGTTTCAGCACGACTGGCTGGTCTGAATTTCAGTTGATTTCCACTTTATCAGAACATGTGGAAATGATCTTTGAAATATTTATTTATTTGTTTTCTTTCTCTTTAATATATAGAACCGGTTCACTTTAAAATGTATAACGGTTAATACAATGATTTCGGAATATTTTAACATGTTACTTTATTTGTAGTTTATAATTGATATTAGTTGATATACTCAGATATTTTATTTGTAATTTATATTAAAATATTTATATTTTTAATTTTTAGTTGAGTGGGAAAGAAATTGAAATATATATATCTTATAAAGTTGTATTGAAATTCAATAACATATTTAAATTTCTAATAGAAAGTTTTTTTTTCCATAAAAAGGGTGTTTTATAAGCTATTTTGGTGTCAATCTTGGCCATGAATTTAAAGTTAATTAAATAGTAATTTAAATAATAAAAAGCATCTAACTAAATCTCATTTATAAAATGTAAGTATTTTTTCAAACATATTTAAGCTAACAATTTTTCTTTTAGGTTTATCATAAGTTATAGTAAGTTAACAACCTTTTGTTTTAGTATATCCATGAGGTATAGATTAGTTTGTTAGTGTGGGGTTTAATCCTCATCAAGTATCAAGTTCAAATCTCATGGGGAGGGGTTGAGGATGGAAGTCTCTTTTGAAGGATTAAGTTATCCCAAGAGGAATTCATAATCAATCGATCTTCACACAATCCAGAATTCAATCATGGTGAAACTTCTATTTTTGTTAAAATAATAAAGTGATGTTCATTTTGTAAACAAGATCATATATGAAAAATTATTTGAGAATTGGGAGGGTGAAAATATGGTGAAGTTGTGTATTTGTAATACACAAATGCACATATTTACCTTTACCACTCATGCATTTAAATGCACTCTTTGCTCCCACAATAAATGTGAAGGTATTTACCAAAATGGGGTGATAATGGGTGGGGATACAACCATTCCTGTGTGTCATAACACCACCACTACACCTTGCATTGAGAATGCATCCATACAGCACGCAAGAGTGGGATTTATATTTTCTCACAAGGGCATGATGGAAAAAGGAGGGGAGTATAATCACCCCTCCCACCGGCTACTAGCATGATGTTTCTAGGTGTTGAAGTTGGTTTATCATATAGAAAAAGGACCTCCTAGTCTGATGAGTGGATGAAACACTAGTTTTATGAAGGTATAAGATTAACTAGGGTGATCATATCTTACAGAGACAAGAGGTTGAGTAGTTTGGTATCATGATTCTCTTGGGAATAAAGAATATTATTTTATTAGTTAACTAGAGACTAACTCTATTTTGCTTAATACTAATGGAGAATATTTGATTTGGATTGGATCGTTATATTGCTTTTCATTTATCTCTATGCTTGAAGAGCGGAAAATTTGGAGGAATAAACTTGCAAGGTATTTTTTACTAGCATGCCCAACTTTGGAGAGTTGGGGTTTGAAAACTTCTAAGGCCATTTTGATTAATTAAATAATGTTTTTTTGGGTCAAAACTCTCTTTCTTAAGTATGATACCTTAGGATGGTGTTGTACACTCATATATCTTTCTAATGGTTCAAGAATCATGTTAATAAGAGTTCATATACAAAATTTATGCCTCTTTTCATTTAACCTATTGTGCTTGACCACCATGGTATGACTGGATGCCACATTAACCCCATTACTCATGTAAAATGCTTTAGTCGTGTGTGGACTATGATGAATACTTTATAAGAGTCAAATTTGTAACTCAAATTAAGAGTTGAAATAGTCAAATATCACCCTTATCTGGATACTAGGCTATGTTAAAGCTAGCCGACTAGGAGGAGAAGGGGTTCCATTCTATGTCTTTGTATTATGTCAGAAGCTGTCCACAAACTTATGTAAAAGAGTAATACATTATATCCCATATTTATTATGGCATAATATACTCTTATATCCATTTATTATATAAAGAGGTATTATTTTGGAGAATTATATTATCCCACATCTAATCTGTGAGAATAATTCCTCCATATTTCTAGGTATATAATAGGGTCAAGGGAGCCTCTTAAGGCATATACCATTTTGTGATATCATCACATCTTATCTTGTTCTCACATCATACTACTATTTGTAAGATTGTAGGATATTTTTGGAGATAATAGAGGACAACCTTCCTGTGGATGTAGCCCAATTGGGTGAACCATGTATATCTGTTGTATTATTTTTCTTTATTCTCTTTCTATTATTATTTATATGTTGATATATTGTTGGTTTCTTAGATAGATAGCTAGTTTAGTAGATCTAATATTCTAACATGGTATCACAACCATGGCTACTATGATCTAGCATTTTCTTTGAATTTAACCATCAACATGTATCTCCATTTTTTGTTACCCGGGCACTCATTATTTTTTGTATATCTTATTTCTATCTCGCCACCATTAGGATTCTCTTCAGGTCTTGGCATGATTCTACATATGTGAGTTTTCTTTCTCAAAACCCTAACTTTGTTATGCAGTTTTTTGCAATTTTTTTTCAAGGGGCTCTTGATTTTTTTTCTATAATATCTATATGGCTTTTGGATTCTCCTCAAGGATATTTATCTTCCAAGTTGTAAGATATGTGATTTTCCTCCTGTTTTTTGGTCTTTTTTTTTTGCAGGGCGTAATATCGGTAGACTCACGGTTTAGATCTGAATTTGAGTCACATAAGTGGATTCAGAGTGGCTATGCCATTTCTGAAAACTGGTTATAATGAGCATCTGGAGCATTATTGAGAGTTTTTTGTTTTGACACCGGGAATTTTTTGTCAGATCTGTTACCTTTTGTGCATAATTTCCCAGAAGATAGTAGATATTTGGGTTCCTCTCGCGTGCTACCCAATTTAAAATAAATAAGCTCAAACAGAGTACTGGAAGAAAAAGTATCATTGATCTAAGATTGACAATTTTTTTTTAGGTTTTCCGGTGACAGAAGAACGGACTGCAGAAATGTACAGTTTTCAAACCACTTTTTCTCTTGTTGTTTCTTACATTTGGGTTTATATTTCTTGTCAAAATTTCTGCCATTATGACTTTAGAAGTAGCTTTTGTTTGTGAACTTGTCGGATCTAACTATCTTGCATGGAAAAGGAAGATGATTAATGTTCTCAGGAGTAAGAATCTATGGAGGTTGGTTAATGATGAGCAGAAGAAACCTACAGATGTTGAAGCCTTGATTAGATGGGAATAAAAGTGTGATCAAACAAGAGGTCTCATTGTTCAAACAGTTTCAAATAGTCTTCAGGTGAGTATTGATGTAGAAGACAGTCTAGTTGAGGCATGGATAATTCTTACTTCTTTATTTGATAAATTTGATGATGTTTCTACTTATTACCCTAAAAAGAAGATTCATGAGATAGATCCTAGTAATTTTGATAGAGTGTAATTATATATTGTTGAATTGAAAACCTTAAATGAAAAGTTAAATAATTGTGGTAAAGATTACAAGAAGAGAAACACTACTCTTATCATTATTGTAGAACAAAAATCTGCCATCTTGTTTTGACATGTTCATCCAAACTAGGAATAAGGCTCTTGAATTGTCTCAAAGTACCACAAAACCTAATTTTGATGATTTCTATAAAGGGTTTATAAATGAGCAAGAAAGGTTGATTGCTTGAGGACAAGTCTCACCTAACAAAGCTCTTATAGCACATAATAAGAATCTTAAGAAAAGTTTTAATAATGCTAAATGTTCTTATCCATAATCTTCTAATCATACTAATAATAATGGTCATGCTTCTCATGCACATCATGAAACTAGTAAGAGAAAGAAAGTGTATGATCCTTGTAAGAATTGTGGTAAAACTAACCATCCTGAAAAGAATTGCTTTAAAGAGAAACGTTTAATGGCTAATTCTAACAAGAAAAATTCTAATGAATCTCAAGTAGCTTTATGTGCATCTATTGTTTCATCTAGAAATTATTCTTCTAATGTGGAATGGATAATGGATTCTGGTGCTTCTAAACATATGACTAGAAATGCTTCTTTATTTACATCTTATGACACTAATAAGAACTCATCTCAGAAAGTTTCTATTCGTGATGGTAAACAAATTTCCGTAATTGGTTCTAGTAATATTAATGTTGCTAATGGTCAATTGGAAGATATTTTTCATGTTCAAACACATGCCCATAAACTTACTTTATATTTATCGTGCATGTCCAAAAGGTTTTAAATTTGAAGCTTGGCCTGATAAATATGTTCTTAAAGATATCAACCGAAATTACAAAGTAGTCTCTTCTAGTCCTATTGATCATACAGCTGGTTTATATAAATTTGTTGGTTTTAATTTAACTAAGAGACAACCCTTTTATTCTTACATTGTTCATGCTCATGAACTAAGTCAATTATGGCATGAAAGACTGGGTCACTTGAATTATGGTAAAATGCAAATGCTAACTAAAATGGTTCATGGTTTGCTTGATATTTCTTCTACTACTGGTGTTTGTGAAGGATGTCTTCTTAGTAAACATCATAGATAAATGTTTGATAAAGGTAAAGCCTAGTGTTCTAAAGCATGTTTGCAATTAATTCATAGTGATATTTGTGATCCTCTTGAAGTTCCTTCAATATCTCATGCAATTTATTTTCTTACCTTTATTGATGACTTTAGTAGAAAATCTTGGGTTTAGTAGAAACATTTGTAAAATTTTAAGAATTTAAATCCATGGTTGAAAATGCATCTAGTAAGAGTATTAAACCCTTGCGATCTGATAATGGTAGGGAATTTGTTAAGAAAGAATTTGATGCATATTTATCTAAACGTGGTATTCAACATCAAAAGATTTTTCCTTACACACCTCAACAAAATGGTGTTGCTGAAAGGAAAATAGAACTTTAGTTGAAATGTCTAGATGTATGCTTTATTTTAAAGAACTGTATAAGAAATTTTTTGCTAAAGCCATCTAAATAGAGTTCCTACTAAAGTTGTTAAGCACGTTATCCCTGAGGAAAAACAAAATGGACATAAACAAAATATTAGTAATTCTAAGGTGTTTGGTTGTGAATGTTGGGCTCATATTCCTAATGAAAACTGGAAAAAGTTAGAACCCAAATCTCACAAGTGTATCTTCACTAGTTATGATGAGAATTCCAAGGCTTATAGGTTGTTTTATTCTTCTAATCAAAGTGTCATAATCAGAAGGGATGTTCAATCTCATGAAGTCTCTTCCTAGCCCCAGTCTGTAGAATCTCATGTTACCTTGAATTTACCAATACCACTTGTCACTCCTATTCTTGTTACTCCTTCCAATTCTATGCCTCGTATTGATATTGATTCTTCCTCTCCCTCAACTATTCCACTTGAAACTCATGAAGCTCCTGCAGTGAGTCCTCTTGCTTCTATTCTTCCTATTTGGGCTTGGAAAACTCTTGAATCTGTAGGTATTGAGGTCGAAAATCCTTCCGGAACTCGTCGAACTAGATCTAAATTTTCTCTTATGACCATTTTTTTTGCCGCAGATGATACTACTACTTATTCTCAAGCTAAGGGTAAGCCTCATTGGGAACAAGCTATGTCTATTGAATATGAATCTCTTTTGAGAAACAAGACTTGGTCTCTTGTTCCTCTTCCTTTAGGAAATCATTTAGTTGGCTATAAATGGGTTTATAAAGCTAAGTTCACTGTAGAAGGACAAATCGAAAAGCATAAATCTAGATTAGTTGCAAAAGGTTTTAATCAACTTGAAGGTATTGATTATAATGAAACTTTTTCTTGTGTTGCTAAAATGAACACAATAAGAACCATTTTATCACTTGATGCATCTTATAAGTGGGAAATTCATCAAATGGATGTTAAAAGTGCCTCTTTAAATGGTTATATTACTGAAGAAATTTATATGCAACAACCTCCTCATTTTGTTTCTACTAAATCCCCAAGTTTAGTATACAAATTACACAAATCTTTATATGGTCTCAAAGAAAATCTAGAGCTTGGCATGATAAAATTGATGCGCATTTCTTGAATATTGGTTTTACGCGATGTATATATGATCCAAATCCGTATGTTAAGAACTTTGGTGATAATTTCCTCATTATTATTTTATATCTGGATGATCTAATTATCACTGGTAGCCAGCTTCTATTAATTCAAGATATGAAAATTTCTCTTCAAAAGCAGTTTGAGATGAAAAATATCAGTACGTTACACTATTTCTTGGGTCTTTAGATATAGCATATGGCCACTGGTATTTTTCTCTCTCACCCTAAGTATTCCGCATATTTATTGGCTAGTTTCCATATGAGTGATTTTAAATGTGCTCCTGCACCATTTCAACCGAGTGTAAAGTTAATTGTTGAATGTACCACTCCATTGGCTGATGCTACTCTTTATCGTCAACTCATTAGCAGTTTGATATATTTAACTCACAGTAGACTAGATCTCTCTTTTGCGGTAAGTATGGTTTCTCAAATCATGTAGCAACCTTATGAAAGTCATTGGCATGAAACCAAGAGAACTCTGCGATATTTAAAGGAGACATTGCATTATGGTGTATTTTATTCAAGCAGTTCTACAGTTTTACTCTCTGGTTATACAGATTATGATCGGGCAGGTGACAATTTTGATCAATGGTCAACTGCTAGTTACATATTTCAACTTGGTTTAGGTCCGGTCTCTTCATCCAACAAGAAGATAAAGACAATTTCATTATCTTCATGTGAAGCAGGGTATAGAGGAGCCAAAGAAGTGGTTTGGTTACGACATGTTCTTACTGAGCTTGGTCTACTTCTGAAATCTTCCACTATGTTGAAATGTGACAATCAAGATGTAGTTCAACTTTCTTATAATCTGGAATATCACTCTAAGACTAAGCATATCAACTTTGATGCTCATTATATTCGAGGTCTTGTCATCAATGGTCTTATTTCTCTAGAGTATTATCCTACCGAGCAGCAGGCTGCCGATATCTTCACCAAATCCTTGACAAAAGCGAAGTATGTGCATCTTCGTTCTTTGCTTGGGATGAAGGAAGTTGTCGTCAAGCGGGAATAGTAATGAATCCTTCCTTCCTTAGTGTTAGGATGGGTCCTTCTCTTAGCCATTATTAAGGGGGAGTGATGGAATATATTATATTCCTCAGAAGGTAATAATGTCTTTGTATTATGTTGGAAGTTGTCCACAATCCTATGTAAAATAGTAATACATTGCATCTCATATTTATTATGGCATAATATACTCTTGTATCCATTTATTATGTAAAGAGGTGTTATTTTGGAGAATTATATTATCCCACATCTAATATGTGAGAGTAATTCCTCCACATCTCTAGGTATATAATAGGGTCAAGGGAGCCTCTTAAGGAATATACCATTTTTTGATACCATCACATCTGATCATGTGCTCACATCATACTACTATTTGTATAAGGTTATTTGTAGTTTCTATCTTTGTAATATTGTACAAGATTTCTGGAGATAATAGAAGACAACCTTCCCATGGATGTAGCCCAATTGGGTGAACCACATATATCTGTTGTAATATTTTTCCATTTTCTCTTTCTTTTGTTCTTTATATGTTGATATATTGATGGTTTCTTAGATAGATAGCTAGTCTAGTAGATCTAATATTTTAGCATAATGAGTCTATTCATAGTAACCCTCATTTGGTAGATAGGAGATTCATGATGGTGATATCACACATTGCCAATCTCGGCTGCAATATGAACCTACTTATGATGCCTCTATAAAAAAATATTGTTATCATAAATGATGGAGGTTCTAACACAATTTTCAGATTAGAGGAAAAATGGGTGGAACATGAAGAAGCCAAAAATATATCAAGGAAATAACCTAAAAAAGAGTAGCCAAGTTTGATTTACTTTACCCATTCATAGTTCATGTTCAAGATGGAAGTGATGGTCGACCTAAATCCACAACAAAGTGAGATCAATTCCCTAAAATTGAATTACTGTTTGCAATAATTAGAAGTATATTTTAGTGTTCATGACATACGCAAGCATCATAAATATCATTTGCTAGATTGGAGTTAGAGGGTTATGCCCTAACTCATTGGGATATGCATCTGAAAATAATTAGGATAGAGGGTGACCCATAGTAATAAAACGGGAGGACCTCAAACCCTTCATAAAGTCCCAATTCTATTCTATTGAGTATGTAGAGGACCAATGGATTCAATGGCAATACTTAAGTCAATGGTAGGGGCAAAGTGTGTAGAAGTACACCATTGAATTGAGGAAGATGTCCATCATGTTCGGTACCACTCCCAAGATCCTGGATTTACTCATCAATATGTGGGGGGTCTACAAAACCATTTATGAAAGTAGGTGATGCTATTCAATCCAAAAATAGTGGACAAGGCTTGTGTACATGAATAATACATGAAAAACATAGGACAAAAGAGAGGGAAATCAAGTTGTTCAAAATAGAAAAAATACCAAGAATATTCTAAGGAATGGAAAATGAAATGGAAAGGTGGAAAGAATAAGAATATACAAACCATTACAAATCAATTCATGGATCTTGGCAATCATTGCAACCATTGTGACATTAAGGGACACACTAAAGAAACACATTAGAGAAATTTGAGGTAAAAAAATGAGCCTCAAAACAAAAATGTAGAACAAAAATAAACTTTATAAGAACCAATAGGATTCAATATGATGATGTCAATGATGGGGGACCATTCACCATTTTGGAGTAAAAAAGTAAAAAAAAAATAATCTACTTTTTCAAATCATATTTTCAACTTATATCCCTATGATTTTACTGAAACCTTGAGTAGGAGAACTCATTGGATGTAGAATTTAATTTTGAATCTATAGAGTACCCATGTTGCATATTTTTGAAGAACCCAACTACATGAAAATTGTGAAATACATGAAAAAACGTTATTGCAATCACATTTTTTCATGTATTTCACATTTTTCGTGTAGTATGGTCCATCGAAAGTATGCAACATGGCTACTTCCTGGAGAAAAAATAAATTATGCATCCAACAAATGTTCTCACTCAAAATTTGAGTAAAATCATAGGGAGATAAGTTGAAAATATGAGTTGAAAAAGTATTTTTTTCTTTTTCACCTTCAAAATGTTATGAGGTAATCTAATATTATTCTATTATTTCCATTATTATTTTATAATATTCCTTAGAAGGCCCATTTTAGACCTCAAAATCTCTCTAATCTATTGGAAACTATATTTAGAGATGAATTTGAAGAATTTAAAGAAGGATGGGAAGAAAAATATATCTTCTCACTATATATTTGAGCAATCAAGTGGAAAGTAGCTATGTTATGGATGAGAATATTGGCTACACATGAGTGCAAAATGAGGTGAATCTAAGTATCCTTCATCACCAATTAGAGAAGGAGATGACAAAACGCTTAAATTTAATATTTAAATCAAGAAGACCAAGATCGACATGTTGTTTAACTTAGGTTCATAGGCTAACCTCATAGTAGTAGATCTAGTCAACTAACTCGGATTCGAGGTTCATGATCATCCTAGTCCATATCCACTGGCATGGGTAAATAAGGATTCATAAATAAAGGTAATAAAATAATGTAGAATAAAATTTTCTATATTGGTGTTTATTTTATTGATGAAGAAGAATTAGATGTATTACCACTTGATGTATGTGGAATCATGTTTTTAAGTCCCTATATGTATATGCAAGTTGTAATTTTCATTTGAAGAGCCAACTAGTACTACCTTGTCAAGGATGGAAAATCATTTTTCATGTCAACATGCACAAAAGGAAAGGCCAAGGTTTCACCAGTAAGTGCCAACCATGTTGGTAACACCAGAGAATTGTATGGACCTAGACTATGGGAAAGATAAAAATCGTTTTTGTTAGGGTTTCACCATTCTTCTTTATGATCTAGGCACTGTCATCATGATCAAGCTCTTAGATGGTTCCCATGGTATCTTTGGGAAATATGATTTTGAGATTTGTAGTGCTCACAACCTACGACAAGGTCATGTGTTTTTTTTAATGTGGAGTTTCAATTGGATATGTGGCATTATGTTCAAGGAGTATTTCAAGGAATTGGGGATCGAACCTATGGTTTCCTCCTATATTAGGGGTTTCTCAAATTTTGATCCATGTATAAAAAATAGAGCACCAAGCCCCATGGCCAACAACAATGATGCTCTATCTCTGCTACATTGGACAAGACAAGACTGTTGAGCCAAATTTTTTAGGGTATTTTCCTTCCCTATTTTTTTCTTGTTTTATTTATTATATATGGAAACCATTTATATGGTAGGTTTCGTAAAATGTAGAGTCTAAAATGATGTATCGACTCAAGCCTTATCATGTGTAGTTTGTTATAGTTTTATGTTCATTGCATAAGCAACTTACACTTGGGGTGCCATATATGTATGTGTTCTCCCATCTCTATGTCTTTTGTGTTAGCCCTATCACTAGTATTTTTTACTTGGATCCATTACCCTAAGGAGTTTCCTATTTATCCAGAGTGTGAGGGAATAGAATGAGAATTTTCATATTTTTATTTAAAATTTCAGTGGGAAATCTCTATCTTTTTTTATTAGAAATACATATTTTGTCTCCTATATAGAGGAGTTTATTGAGTTGAAATGGGTAATACCCACATCATTTCAGTGCCTGCAATTTGATGGGAAGTTACTTCAAGACTCTCCTTAGATAAAAGACTACAACATCACAAGAAAGGCAACTATCATTCTGAACGCAAGGTTATGTGGGTGTGCTCCTAGTTCTAGGACACCAAATGGAACTCTAGTATCCTTTAAGGAAGTAGTACAAGGGAAGGTGGTAGCCCCTGTATATCTGAGCCAAAATATTCTAGGACCCTACGTAGTGGGTAAAATGGAACATGACCCATCCATGGAAATAAATGACTTAGAGGAATCTACCCCTTTTTCTTCTCTTCAATCAAAATTCATTATTTGTAGATTCAACAACTACTAGCCTAAACCCGATGCTTTATTATAGTGGGTGTTCACCTCTTGGATAGAAAATTGTCACATTTTTATTTGTTTTAAAGGATTCTTCAAGTCCAATTTGAAACACAAAAGGACATAGATTTTGTTCAAAATGGAGGACCATGGTTTTGGGGTTGAGCTGGTTTATTTATCACTCCATGGTTTCCTAGTTTTCATGCCACATCTATGGTGGTGACAAATACGTCAATATGGTTTAGGCTTCCAAACCTCCCTCTTCCATTATGGCATCACAAAGTTCTTGAAGTCATTGGAAATACATTGGGAAAATTCATGAAAATGGATTTGTAGAGAACAAAGAATGGCCTCTTCACCATTACCAAAATTTGTGTGGAGATAGATCTAAGTAAGGGGCTTCCAGATGGCATAACATCAACACATGTATATTTTCAGTGGTCCAAAGTTTTAGATTACGAGACATGAAATTCTGATGTTGAGTATGTTTTCAAATAGGTCACATGTAGAACATACTCAACATATGTTCATTGGATAAGAAGACTCCAAAAAAGAAAAAAAGACAGATAAATAGACCAAAAGAATGGCATTTTTTTTAGATTCCTCCTTCAGATGATAAAGAGGAAGAAAAAAATGAGACTTAACAAGTTCAATCAGAGGTTCAAATAGACAACGACATTGCAGCACAGTTAGGGGATGATACTCATAGTCAGAAAGGTTTTGTACCAAATTGTTATCAAACTCCACTAGATCATCAGATAAATATGACATACAAAGAGGAAGGCATGGTGGGAACCAAATGTATCCACATATTATAAAGCTCATATTTGTACAAGGACCATTCTTCCAAGGTTTTTGTGGGTGACTTGGATCTAGTTCCAGTGGATCATGAAGCTGGGGAATGGCTGCAGGTCCAAAAAAGGAAAGGGAAGAAGGGGAAGGAAAGTGTCTCCATTTCTTGATATTCTTCCTTGTAAAATTTTTTTGTTTCATTTTTTTAGTTTTTCTCATTTTCATGGCTTTTGGTGCACTTTTTGAATGCTTATAATCATATGTATTAACAAAATTTGGCACAAAAGAATCTAGGCAGATTCCTTATGGATGCACATGCTATTAGTGTGTATATATAAAATGTATTTTCTTTTCAACCATGAATGAAGATATGGGTTTTTTTCGTAGGAAAAAAAGTTCCAACCAATATAAGAAATTTATCAGTTCTATGAATAAATATGGAAATTGCTATTCTTAATATAAAATCATGCTAGAAAGGAGTCAATAACAAAAAAGGCATCCCTAAATGGGTAAAATAAAGAACATAAATAAAAACTAAAAGGGTTAATACAGTCATATATGGGATTGTTATAACATTTAAAGGGATACCATGGAGGGGGGAAGTGAATCAAAAAATCCAATTATTTATAGAATATCCATTACAAAATATTATGTTACACAAATAATCTATTCATGAAGCAAGTGAGGTGAAGAAGTAGTTGTAGTAGCTACTAGAGTAGGGTGTTATTCGACCAAGTACCTCAACTTGTGGGTCGCCGAAGATAATTTTTACAAAGAAGGATGGAACTTCAAGAATGTGCATCGATTGTAGATTATTAAGCAAGGCTAGACCTAAGAATAAGTACCCCTTACAAAGGATTCATAATATGTTAGATTAATTTTAGCATGCAAAATACTTCACCAAGATGGATTTGAAATCAAGGTATCACCATGTTTGATTCAAAGAAGAGGATATTTATAAGATCACCTTGAAAACTAGAGAAGGTTTTTATGAGTGGTTATTCATTCTATTTAGTCTATGCATTGCACTAGTTACATTCATAATACTAATGAATTATGTATAACACACTTATCTAGATTAATTTGTTATTATTTATTTCAAGGATACATTGGTTTATAGTGTTGAAAAAGAGGAGAACATGTCACACTTGATGAAGGTGATAGACACTTTGAAAAAGCACCATATATTGGAAAATATCAAGAAATATGATTTTCCATAAAAATCATTGGTGTATTTAATCTATGTGATTGGTGGAGTGTATCTTAATATAGATCCTATAAAAATGAAGGCCATCATGAAGTGGTTGGTGCCAATAAATATATTTAAATTTAGCAGTTTAGTTGGAGAAGAATAATACCTGAGAAGTTTTATGAATACATTTTTCATAGTAGCTACACCACTCCATGCCATATTAGTGAATGGAAAGTGCTTCGAGTGATGGAAGGGTTAGTTTAAGCCTTTTAAAGAATTGATAAATAAAACTAGTGAAGCACTAGTTCTCATATTATCAAAATTATATAAGCCATTCAAAGTGTATATGGATACACGTGTGTATACCATGGGATTAGGATTAATGTAGGGAGGAAGGCTTGTATCCTTCCATTCTAAACAATTTAGTGGGATAGTTCTCACCTACCCTACCTATGACAAGGAGCTTTATGCCTTGGTATAGACTATTACAAAGTGTAAAATTTATCTCATGGGAAAATAGATCATCATCTACACTAATCACTAATGACTGCAGTGTTTGTGGGTCTAAAGTAAGCTACAATCGACCAAAAACTACAAGTGGATGAGATTTCTATATCAATTTCATCTTGTCATCAAGTATAAGAAGGGAAGCACAAAAAATCTAGACAATAAGATTTTGAGGCCACCTATATACAAAATTATAGCCCCGGGAACTAATATGCGCATTAACATTTCATCCATGATGCATACATATAGTATAGTATATAGAAGATGAGGACATCAATGAGGTGTTTTAGCTATAGGGATAAAATGATGCACATGATGATGACAACATAGTTGAGTATCATCTCCATAATGGGTTATTCTATAGGTTCGACAAGATTTGTGTTCCTAAATCTGAGTGACTATAGCTAATCAAAGAGGCTCATGTTTCCAAAATTATAGGGCATTTAAATGTTGGGAATATATTTTCCAACCTATAGACATATATATACTAGTCCATAACGCAAGAAATTGTAGCAAGGTTCATTAAAGGATGTATTTTATGTTGTACTAGAAGGCCTAGTAACAAGAAGTAGGGCTAGTACTTGCCACTATATTTTTTTAATTATACACATATTTTAAAATTGGATGGAATTGAAGATTGGGATGACAGATAAATGATCTAGAGTAATTATGTGAATGACGGTTGTTGGCATAACTGAATGCACCATTTCCTACAACTTGTTAAGGTCCTATTATTTATAGGACCAATTGATGATTATCTGTTGATTTTATATATGAGATATAGTAAATAATGTTTCATTCTACGAATTATTTCAAATAAAAAGGAAAAGAAAAAGAAAAAAAAAACAAAATACAAAAAATGAAAGGTGATACAAAAAAGAAAGAAAGAAAAAAAGGAAAATACCCCCCCCGCCCCCCCAATAAGTGAGCTAATTCAAATGCCACTTCATTTCAAAAATAAAAATAAATATGATTAGAAATAGCTTTAGAAAATCAAAACATGTGCAACTAGCTTAAATAAGTATGTTTAATTGTTTGATCACACAATTTAAGTGTGATTAGATTAGTTTAATAAATTTAGTTTAATTAGTGTAATCACACTATATAATCACGATTATAATAGTTTTATTAAAAAAAAATTAACATGAAACATTTGTCATTTTGTAATAAAGTTTGCATAACAACGAGTGACTGTGATCTCACCACCCAGATCAATAGTAGGTGATGACTAGGGACCCCCCAACCCTCTGACAATTAACCAAGGGGGCCGGGGGAAGATGTTTCCCTACATAAAACTTATGTGATGTATCACTGCCATGCCTATTTCAGACCCCCTCGCCCCTCCCCTCCTAAATCCACTTTCCCTATTCCCGCCTATTATGACGTTATCCCCATGCTCCCTCACTCCACTCCTCTTCTACTAAGTGGTGCTACCCATCCCCAGTCCACTCTAATACAATTCCGCGACATGGAACTCCCCATCCATTCCTCTCCCATCGTTGTCACATCCCTTTCCACTCCACTTCAACTCACCACTGCCAAGTGGCATCTCTATTACACCTATTTCCAAACAGTAAAAGCCACCATTTAATAACCTACATGTTCACGTATCAACAAACCTGCTCCAGTAAAATGACTTAATCCCAATGGTAGACAAGTACGTTTATTAATAAAGCCTGGACCCATTCTGTTAGCCATTCCTTTACTTTTTCAAGACACCAATAGAACAGAACCTATTACATCACCCATTCAACAAGCAAACTGCCACTACAACCGATCATCCTTCCAACGTTCTTCATCTAGTAGATTCTTGGGTAATTCCAAATTTCCAGTTCTTTCCTTTCCAGCATGGCTCCTAAAGGAAAATCTAAATCTACAAAAGAAATCCCCTTTCTACCCCCTGTAATTGACTTGGACCATTAACCCCAGGTAGATCAAAAATTTAAAATCCTTGAAACCAGTTGTGAGTTCAACCTCTATGAACTTCACAACTAGTTAAAACAAAAATTCATAGATCTTAGTGATGAATTGGGTTTTTCAGACTCCTTCCTACCCCAATTGATTTTTCCTCAGACCTACCATTTTTCTGAATTCATTTCATGGTGCCACTTCCGATACATTCCTAGTCAGAGGGAAATTGTAACAAAAAATAATGATGTTCTTGTCACAATTACCCTTGATTCCATAAGCCAAATGCTTTGGATTCAAAATTATGCCTCTTTGAAACCTTTTTCAATAGATTCCCTCATGGAACTCTACAAGAACCACACTTTCCCTCACGGAGCAAAGATCTTTGAAACATTTCTCCCCGAGGATGCCCAATTTCCTAAGAAATCCCCCCCTATTCATCCTCCATGTTCCTTAAAATGACAAAGCAAATAATTTCCATAGTTTCTTGCTTACTAGGCTATCAATCTGATCAGTGGGATGATGAGGCCATCATAGGATTTTTATCAGTCTTCTGTATGGGTGAAAATTCCTCAATCATTTTGAACTACAGCGAGTTTCTAGCAGATGTCATTCATGAGAAGTTTCTAAAGTTTTCTACAAAGTGAACCTTTAAGTATGCTTCAGTTCTAGTCTATTTGTTTTTATTCCATCATGTAGACAAATTTCAATTTCCCTCACATAAATTGGATGAGAAAGGAAATGCCCAATGTGTAATTCATTAGACTTCCTTGGTAAGGAAGAATTCCAAGGAATTTACCTTTAGTGAGTATGCTGACCAATTTTTGTATACAATATCTTTCCTATTGAATAGTGATGTTGAACAAATGATAGGACCTGAGATAAAAATATTTCTACACCTTAGTGAGAAAACCAAGACGTGACTGGTACTTGTACTATAATTACACTGATATTAGAGTGTATGCGTGCAAATTTCCTCCATACAGGTTTCCCAAGTTTGCCCCTATGATAGATTTTTCACTAGAATATATTAGACATATCATTAACATGGATGAGCTGTACTTTGTGGAAACCAAGAAAAAATGTCAATTCAAGATTAAAAGACAAGTTGGGCCTTTTATTTGCAATACTAGGACAACAACCAAAGAAGCACATCTTCTCCTCAAGAAGATGAATTTTAAACTTAGCTTTACCTAAGCATATGATGCTTTGGGAATAATTTCAAAGCTGAGAGTAGAACATAAGACTACTCCATATAGTCATACTCTTAGGCCAAAAATAGAAAAGTATATGAATCAAGATCAATGGCAGGAGAATACTTTGCAAGAGGCAGAAGAATGGGTACTCTCAACAGCAACATCACAAACTCCAACACCATAGGAGAAGACATGCAAAAGGTTAAGAGAATATCTTTCACCTTTAGTCATAGAAATCTAGGGAAAGGAATCCAAAATTTACAAGAAGAGACATAAATTCAATCCAACAGGAGAATTTTTGGAGGAGGAAAATGTACAGTCCACCATTCTTTTGACAGGCCCCCGTACTTCTACCAGGAATGAAGATATGTTTTGTAGGAGCTCCCTCATATTCAACCTCTCAAGAGCCATTGGATACCTCTCAGTCAGGGGAATTAGTTCATGACAAACCTAAACCAAATATATTTTCCAAGTAGAAAGAAATTAAAAACAAGAACGAGATGCTAAAAGATACAATTGATACACATTTTTGGAAGAAAACAACATCCTCAGGACATAGGCTTCTCTCTAACTTTGAAACAAAGGAAGGAAAGATGCAGATAGCCTTCATCTAGGATGAGGTTCCTTTCCCCAAACTCTAGATGATTACAAAAAATACATCTTTTCCTTCAATGTTGATCAAATCATCCAATGTATTAGATGGAATTGCACAAGAAAATAGGTGAGATGCTATATTCGACCTTGGAAAATCCATCAATGGTAGCTTCTAGGGTGCAAGCTTCCGTCAATAACATTCAATCCCAACTCAAACTAGAAAAAATATCTTCCTTAGCTAAAGACATAAGAATCAAGCCTTTAGAGGATCTAGTAATAAAACTGGGATATGATCCCATCAATGTGAAAGTTGCAGAGGAGATTATTAGAATAAAGAATGCTTACATTTCAGATCTAAAGAAACAAATCAAGCTTCCATCCACTGAAGACCCACAAACAAAAGAAGTTGGACAACTAGAGAAAGAAAAACAAGACATGTTCAAGAGTATTATTGAATAGAATGGACAGATCAAGGAGATGGAAAAACTACTTAAGGAAAGAGAACAATCAACATACAAGATAGCCATTCCAATCACAACAGTTCATATTATATCTACAACGACAATAGGAGCATCAACTTCAACATGAATCATAGTAGAAGGGCAGTCTACAGACTCATGAGGAGAACTAGTCAAAGTTATGGAGGACTTATCTATCAGAGGGTAGGCGATTGAAAATCTAAAAGCTCAGATAAACAATCTCCAAGAACACAAATTAACTATTGATAATGTGTAGATAGAAGAGCTTCAAAATACTCATTGGTTAACCCATAGAATTGAACTGTTAGAAAATGAGTCTACCATGGCACAAACATGTAGAAATTCTCACTGTAGATCACCTGATAATGCAATATACTAAAGAAAAATACAAGATCTACTTCTACAACAAACTTACATATTCTTAATCGAATATGAGAAAGATAAAATAGAACACATATAACTGAGAATGAGAAATAAATCACACATGAACACAGAAGAATAACTCGGGGAAAGCCTTAGCCTAAAACCTGAATCTTTCTATTATCATACAAGTGTAAATATGTTCAAGTTACAAAAGGAATCAACTCACAAGCTATCCTTCTCTCTCTGCAATCAAACAATGCTGCTCATAGATAGTCAAAGGCTTCTCCAAACCTTCTCCTCTACCCTCCAAGCCTCCTATTTCCTTGCGCAATTTTTCCTGGGGTCGAGTGCTTCCACTTGTGTGAATTCCCACCTCACACTACCCACTTGGCTCAGAAATAACTACACAAACCTGAAGGAGATAATTCCTTCTGCATGGATGAGTTTCCTATATAGGAAAAATCATCCAACTGATAGTACACTATCCTTTCCTCTAATATCAACTCGGTCTCTGACTGAACTAACATGCATGAGTTATTTATGAGAGAATATTCAGTTATCTAGAGAGGAGCAGTTACATGCATGCAAGCATTAACTAACTGAACTCACAATAATTCCACAAACTGTTGGAACTAATCTAACTGGACTTAACTCAGTTAACTGAGCTAACTAATTACAACTCAAATTACAACTCATCCTTATCTCTTTAACTAAGGGATAAATTCCTCAATCAACGAAGAAACTGTTGCATGTCTTCACATAGACTTCATGTTTGATTTTCTACAACTAATTAACTCAAGATGAATTAATTAATTATTTTACAAATAGTTGCTAAGTCAAATTCGAATTTTACTTCTCTATTTTAGTTCAGGGACTAACTAAAATAGGAATCCATCCCGAAATGCTATTTATAGCAATGCTATTTTTAGCAGTTCCATTTTTCATTTCTTGTTTCTATGTCCAACACTAGTACCTGAACTGCTATTTATAACAATGCTATTTTTAGCATTTCTTGTTGCCATTTTCAACACTCCTTCTCAACAAGAAAGGCATTCAACTCAAACCTGATCCTGAACCTTTGGAATGTTCTGCATGTAACACTTCTCCCAAGTGTTATTGCTCCAACAACTCTAGAAACAAAAAATCTCCCAAACTGAGCTCCCTGTTGGGCTAGAGACATCCTCTAATGCTGAAGCTTCCTCTGCTACATACAAGTACTCCCTCTGTGACCTCTAAGCTACTACAACACTCCATGCATCTCGCACTGTTGCACACCTCTCTGTGCCATCCTACACTGGTGCAACACTCTTGTGCCTCTCGCATTGTTGCAGCGTGCTAGCTATGCAGTGTCTTGGGATTCCTACATTGTAGCTCTCTCTGCTGCTCCATCCGCATCTGCCTCTACCCCCTGAGCCAATCCTGCTACTCCTTGTCAGGGTTCCTATAGCAAGGTTTAAACAAAGAGGTTGGGTACCTCAATGATCCTACCTCTTTTCTAGCCTTTTTCAGACTGTCACTCCACATCGCCCTACCTCCGACCTAGAGGTATGGATGCATGTGATCCCTCTGCCCACTTGGATTGAAATTCCCCCCTACTGGAGATCCCTGTGTGAGTGGATGCCTACACTCGATGTCCTCTCGACTTCTCTAGTTTTGGCTACTCCACAACCTCCTGAAGCTGCTTCACCAATTGTAACTCCTCCACAATTGTTTATGACTTCTTTTGGCACTGCATGTTGAGAGGAAATGTACTCTCCCTCTCAACCACCAAGTCTCCATCAGTTTCCTTGCTCCTCAAGGCTTTGCATGCATCTTGAACCTCAAGAGCATACAGGTTCTTGACTCGTGAACCGATCTGCTTCACTTGTCTAGTGGTGATGTATCGAAGGGAAACCTTTCCCTTACTGAAGACTACATCATAGCCTTTGTCTTCCAGCATTGCGATCGACACCAAATTTTTCCTCAGTCCTGGTACATACTTGACATCGATCAAGGTAATGCAAGCTCCATGCTCCCTCTTAAAAACAACTGTGTCTACACCTGAGACACTATACTTTTCATCATTACCCATCACTATGAGTATCTGGAGATCTTTCTCCTCCAAGGTACTAAACGAACTCTTGTCACCAGGCATGTGGAAAGAAGCTCCACTATCAAGAAACTAACCACATCCCACCATGGATGAAACCATGCATGCGAAGAGGGTGAAATCCAACTCAAACTGTGAGGCCAATGCCTCAGCTTCAAATCCTTCCTTGGATCCCATCTTGGATTTCTTTAGTGGACAATTTGTAGTGAAATGGCCCACCTCATGACAATAAAAGCATCGCAATTTTGATTTGTCAAACTTCTTCCCACCATAGGGAGAACTCAATTTGGGATGAGAATCCTTCTCCTTCCCTTTCTTTTCCTTACTCACTAAGGCACAATTTTCTTCATCCTCCTTGGATGAAGAACCATCTCTGGTGCTTCTTCTTATCTCCTCCTGCATCAGATCAGACCAAAGTCATTCCCAATCTCGCAGTTTTTCTCTTCCATTTACCAAGCCTTTGTAGCTATGCTAGCTCTTAGGAAGACTGAGGAGTGCAAGAATCACCATGTCATCATCGGCTGTCATGATCCCTACACGTCCAAGCTCATCCCTACAGGTGGTGAGCTTGTTCAGATATGTAGAGATTGTGTCTCCCTTTTCACACTTGATTTTGCGAAGCTTGTCTTTCAGCGCTAGCTTCCTCTGATCGCTACAGTTCTGATATAGATATTTCAATTTTTTCCACATCGAAAACAGCATCTCCTTCCCATGGAGACTCGAGACTATGTGGTCTCGAACTCCCTCCAGAAGGATTCTCCTTGCTCTAGCCACACATTTCTTCCATTCCGCTAATTCAGTAGCATTAGCCGCTACAAGCTTGGGGACTTCTTGATCAATGAAGTCCTTTAGACTGTTGTCCTCTAATACTGCTTCCATGCGATCCTTCCAGGCTATATAATTCAAGCTGCCATCAAAGGCATGCTCGAGTCTTAAATCGTTGAATTCCATTGGTGAAATTGAGATGTGATAAGAACTTGATTTCTATAATCAGGAACTTGAAACTTGAAACTTCTCCCTTCTTTGTATACTGTTTTGCGCTTTGATCACCTTGGCTCTGATACCATGTAGAAATTCTCACTGTAGATACCTGATAATGCAATATACTAAAGAAAAATACAAGATCTAATTCTACAACAAACTTACGGAAGCTTAATCGAATATGAGAAAGATCAAATAGAACACATATAACTAAGAATGAGAAATAAATCACACATGAACATAGAAGAATAAATCGAGGAAGGCCTCAGACTAAAACCCGAATCTCTACATTATCATACAAGTGGAAATATGTTCAAGTTACAAAAAGAATCAGCTCACAAGCTATCCTACTCTCTCTGCAATCAAACAATGCTTCTCATAGACAATTAAAGTCTTCTCCAAACCTTCTCCTCTGCCCTCCAAGCCTCCTATTTCCTTGCACAATTTTTCCTGGGGTCGAGTGCTTCCACTTGTGTGAAGTCCCACCTCACACTGCCCACTTGGCTCAGAAATAACTACACAAACCTGAAGGAGATAATTCCTTCTGCATGGATGAGATTCCTATATAGGAAAAATCATCCAACTGATAGTACACTATCCCTTCCTCTAATCTCAACTGAGCCTCTGACTGAACTTACATGCATGAGTTATTTATGAGAGAATATTTAGTTATCTAGAGAGCAGAAGTTACATGCATGCAAGCATTAACTAACTAAACTCACAGTGAATTCCACAAACTGTTGGAACTAATCTAATTGGACTTAACGCAGCTGACTGAGATAACTAATTACAACTCAAATTACAACTCATACTTATCTCCTTAACTAAGGGATAAATTCATCAACCAATGGAGAAACTGTTGCATGTCTTCACATAGACTTCATGTTTGATTTTCTACAACTAATTAACTCAAGATGAATTAATTAATTATTTTACAAATAGTTGCTAAGATCAAATTCGAATTTTACTTCTCTATTTTAGTTCAGGGACTAGCTAAAATAGGAATCCATCTCGAAATGCTATTTATAGCAATGTTATATTTAGCACTTCCATTTTTCATTCCTTGTTGCTATATCCAACATTGGTACATGAACTACTATTTATAGTATTTCTTGTTTCCATTTTCAACAAAACATCGCACATGAAAAGGAAAACGTTTGGATAGAAATAAATGAAGTTGTGATTGAAATCTGGCCTTCCATCGAAATAATTTTCAAGTAGGAGGAATTAGTGCAGATATCAAAAGAAGTTATTGAAGGAATAAAAGAAAGTTTTGGGATAGAAACCAAGTGAAGCTGTTACCCTAATAAGGATTCTAAATTCAAAGACTAAGGAGGAATTAGAGAAATTTGAGATTTCGGGCGAGACAAAAACAATCCTTGAAGTGAGAAGATTCCTTACAAAAAGGAGCTTGATGCTACAATTTGAGAAGAAATGCCATAACTTGGAGGCCAACATTCATAAGTTTCAACGAAAATTCAATGTATTGAATCAAAAGGGACTACCATGTTTGAAAGGAATTGGAGATAAATTGGTTCAACTAAATGTTTATCAACATAAGTTCTACTCCATAGCCAGAGATAGTCAAAATTTTCCATCATCAAAGGAGCCATCATAGGAAAATATTTCATGGAAGATGGGATCAACTGTGACAACTACTAGAGTAAAATAGGTGTTCATCTTCAACAGCAAAGCAACAAATGTTCAGGCCAATTCAGCACCATAATCCTTGAAGATAGTTCCAGAGAGCTACAAAAAAATTATTTTCCTATATTTATGTACTATTTTTGTCAACCGTCTTTTAGGATATTTTTTAAAAATCTTGATTTTTCAAATCAAGATATTTTGAGAAGTTGTGTATAAATACTTCATAATTCGAAGTACAAATGTTGGCACCTATACCAAGAAAGCAGATCTTTGATGTAAATATATGTACTAAGCTGAAGTGATCATTTCATTAATACAAACAATCATTCCAGGATTCATGTGTCAAGAAAATTGGTGATGTTTTTCCTCTTGTGTAATGGCTATTTCTTTGTTTTATCCATATGGTTTTCCTATCTGTATTTCTTAAATAAAATTAAGGGTTGAACTTGTTTAATTACACTCTGCTCTAGCTTATAAACAATATCTGTGTTTTCAAACTGAGATTAAATATATAATTCATTCTAAAATGCCCAATGCTTATTTTAATCTAAATCTTTTCCTCCCTTTTATTCCACAAAAGCTTCAAAGATCTAATAGCCTTCCTACCTAACCCTGTTACATCTTTTCTGACATTCTTGTATGTGATCGCCCTGAGAACTTTTTACTCCATTTCCTAATGGACTTTCCTTGCAGTTTCAGCCAAACTTTTCAAAAAACCAAACTCTGAACCAATAACTAGCCCAAAATCGCACAGAAACAAATCTAAATCCAAGAGAGAGATCACTCTTTGAGTTTAGAAGGTCTAAAGTTTACTCTTACAAGTGGTTTTTTGGTCACGTCTAGGTTTCTCTCATAGCCTTGGGAGATTACGAGTGATAACATCTTGACGATCATACTAGGGACTTTGAAAAAATCTGATATGAATTCAATTTTTCCCTGGTAAATTTTATTTTAGAGCTTAATGCTATTTCAAGTGCGTGACTAGGAAATAGACCTCATTTAAGGCTATTTTCTACTTAAAAGTTGTATATACTTTATATTTGTAGAAATAATATTGTAGATCTACATCCTAAATGTATAAACACTAGAGCTAATCCAGATCCTAAACAACCAAAAAATGTAGATAATCTTGAAATAATTCTTAGAAGGAAGAGTTTAACTAAGAGCCAAGCAAGTAATAATCCACTACCAAAACTTAATTCTCTCCCTGAAAGTTTAGTAACTATAGAGGATATTGAGTATGTTTACTAAATCTGACAACTTTGTACTTGAAACTGTTTTTGATGAAAGAATTTTAAAACCTTACATTTAGAAGCATCAACCTATTAATCTAGACTCTGATGATGATGTCATCAAATAATTTAATAAGCTTGAAATGTTGATAACCGAATTAGATCGGGTTGTGTAGAAATCTCTTGAATAATCTAGATCTTCACCTTCTTCTTCTACTTCCTTGTTATGAATCAGCTCACAAAAAGATAGAAAACATAGATCAACGACTTCAAAATCAGCCTCTTCGAGGGGGCAACCTCCTTTACATTACACAAATGAAAAATTATTGGATGATACAAATGACTTGATCTAGGTGGATGTTGGTGGCCACCCACCTATACCACTTGGACCCCCACAACTGTCTGTTTCTATTTTTCAGTTTCCTAATTGTAGCACAATTGACTATTTTTAGCAGTTTTTTGAGTCCTGAACTTCCAAAGCCGTTTTGAGGCCCTAATTGACATTTGTTTGGGAAATCTGTGAGAAACATAGGTCCATGGACCAATTTTCCTCTTCCCAAAGTTGTAGTGCTTAGATAGATCTTTCTAATGAGCTATTGTATGCGTCAAACGAATATCGGGTGCCAAAGTTACGACCTCGGGAAGTTGATGTACCAACTTACCCAAAACAGGGCCTACAATTTGGCGTTTCATCTTCTGGGGTTAGGTTTTGGGATGTTAAGGGTTTTCCATTGTTTCTCAACAATAAATAGGCCTTTTATCCTCTTCGTAACACAGTTTAGTGGCATGTAGCTGCCACATCTCTTCTCAGAGATAAGCTACCATCGCCCTAGCTAGTTTATTTCCATTTCTGTTTGTAGGCATATTTCAGTGTCTTACACTAATGAAATGAAGTATTATTTCCGATGCATATCTGTATTTATGGTTATCTCTGTAAACTATTGTGTTCCTGTTTAAATCCGGATTAGTGGTATCAAAGCGATTTGTTTTTTCTCTGTTTTCTTTGCATGTCCCCAATGAGGTCGGGATATAAGGAGTTAGGGCTTGAACTGGTCGAACCTTTGGAAAACCAACCTAGAAAATCCTGACGGTCTCCCATGGCGGATGAAAAGAAGGATGAGGGGGTAGGAGATCCTATCAAAATATTTCTTGAAGAAGCCCTCGAGTGACAAAGGGACCTGATGATGGACAAGATTGCGCAAATCCTTTAGTGGCTACCCAGAGGTGATGCATCGGCTTCCAACAACTACTCTAGAAATGCCACACCCTTTAAGGTACAAGTTAATTTTGAAATCCCCATCTTCAAGGGTCAGATAGATGTAGACGTCATAGATAAATGGTTAAATCTGCTAGAAGGGTATTTTTCCGTTCATGAATTCTCAAGTCGGGAAAAGATTATTTTCGCTCTTCTCAAAGTAGCCCCCCACATCAAGGATTGGTGGGAATTCTACTACGAGCAAAAGGATGAAAGTACGAGCTCGCTATTTTCAGCTGCACCCACTTGGAGTTCATTTCAAATGCCATTAAGGAGTAGTATTACCGTGTCAAAAGCTATGAGGAAAAATACATAAAGTGGACCACGCTGCGACAGGGAAGGGACCAATATGTGCCTAAGTTCACAAACATTTTTCATACCCTTCACACACAGTTGGGTATCAAGGACTCTGAGCTACATTTGGTACTCAAATACTGTAATTTCCTACACAGGTACATCCAAGAAGAGATGGAGTTCCTGAACATTTCCTCGCTTGGCACAAGGTACCGATACACTGTCAAAATGGACTAGAAGTTCAAATAGAAGAAGCGAGACTTTGGATCAGAAAATTCGAAGACCAAAGGACAAAGCCAAGGAGGGGTGACCCAAGACAACCTGTCAAAGCCGCAAGACAAGAAAAACACCATGAAGTCAAAGAAGGACACAAGAAAGTGGTGTGAGTTCCATAAGAGCCCCACTCACAACACAAGTGATTGTTGGACCAAGCAGTCACTGGTGGCCGAGTTGAGTGATTCCAAATCAAATGCATGTTCTAACCTTGAGTCAGAAGCTAACAAGGGGAATGGAAAAGGGAAGCAAATCATTGATGCAGAGCCCAGTGCCATTGTTGCCACCACCAAGATCCAGAAGAATGAGTCTGAAGATCCAGAAGAGGGGGAGAATCTTTTCCACTCACAAATATGGGTGAAGGGTTCACTGCTACAATTCATTGTCGACAGTGGTATCCAAAAGAACCTCATTTCAACAGATGTCATGAAGCGGTTGGGCCTACCGGCTACCCCACACCCACAGCCGTACAGTATCGGGTGGCTTCACCAAGGACGAGATCTCCGAGTTTGCTAGCAGTGTCGCCTTCCTTACACCATCAAACCCTTTAGAGATGAGGTATTGTGTGATGTTACACCATTGGAAGTTTGTGATGTACTATTAGGCCAACCATACTTATGGAGGTGACATGTTGTGTATGAGTCAAGGCCTCGTGCTGTATTTATTTCTTTGTGTAATTCATTATACAAGATACTGCAGGTAGCCCCACCTACATCCACCTATTTGATCACTGCCGATAAAGGCAGCAAGCTCATCTCCCAAACTAGGAAATTCATTTTCTGTTTAGTTCACTCCCAAAGCAAGGGGAAGAACGTCACCACATCCATGACCCCCAAAAAGGGTTCCTCCACACAGTAGCAACAACAAAGGGATACAGTCATGACAGAACACAGGAACAACTTCTCCTAACCCACAGGGATACCACGCAAGCTTCAGGTGGGCAACAAATTCTGGGTGCATCTATAGAAAGAATGCTTTACAATAGCCCATCAAAAGCTCTGACCACGCTCACATTGTTGTTACACCATTACCAAGGTTGTGAGAAATAATGATTTGGAGCACACCATTCCTCCATTCCTGTGCCTGCACCAAGTTTTCAATATGTACCGCCCTCAACCATGCTTCCCAACATTATTGGACACATCCAAGATTGCAGAACATCTCACCAGGGACCAAGTTCAGCAGATGGAGGAACTCAACGCAATGGGGACCATTGCTTCCTAAAGGGGGAGGAATGGTCCAGGTGGATGTTGGTGGCCACCCACCTATCCCAGTTGGACCCCCACAACTGTCTCTTTCAGTTTTTTTGTTTCTGTAATTGTAGCACAATTGACTAATTTTAGTAGTTTTTTGGGTCATGAACTTCCAAAGCCGTTTTGAGGCCCTGAATAAATTTTTTTGGGAAATATGGGAGCAACATGGGTCCACAGACTGATGGTGTTCTTCCCAAAGTTGGAGTGCTTGGATAGATCTTTATAACGAGCTATTGTATGCATCAAACGAAGATCGGGTTCCAAAGTTACGACAACGGGAAGTTGATGTACCAACTTACCCAAAGGAGGGCCCACAATTTGGCGTTTCATCTTCTAGGGTTAGGTTTTGGGATGTTAAGAGTTTTCCATTGTTTCTCAACAATAAATAGGCCTTAGAGCCTCATTGTAACACAGTTCAGAGGCATGTAGCCACCACATCTCTTCTCAAAGATAAGCTACCATCGCCCTAGCTTGTTTATTTCCATTTCTGTTTGTAGGCATATTTCAGTATTTTACATTAATGAAATGAAGTATTATTTTCGATGCATATCTGTATTTATGGTTATCTCTATAATTTGTTGCATTCCAGTTTAAATCTGGATTAGTTGTATTAGAGTGATTTGCTTTTTTTATGTTTTTCTTTGCATGTCCCCAACAAGGTCGAGATATAAGGAGTTAGGGGCTTGAACTGGTCGTATCTTTGCAAGATGAGCCTTGCAAATCCTAATTGCCTCCCATGGCGGATGGAAAGAAATACGAGGGGCTAGGGGATCCTATCAAAATCTTGAACGAAGAAGCCCTCGAGCAACAAAGGAACGCGATGATGGACAAATTTGTGCAGATCCTTCAACGGCTACCCAGAGGTGACACATCGGCTTCCAACAGCTACTTTGGAAACACCACACCCTTTAAGGTACAAGTCAATTTTAAATCCCCATCTTCGAGGGTCAGATAGATGCGGATGTTGTAGATAAATGGTTAAATCTGCTAGAAGGTATTTTTCTGTTCATGAATTTTTGAATCGGGAAAAGATTTTTTTCGCTCTTCTGAAAGCAGCCCTGCACTTTAAGGACTGGTGGGAAACCTATTACGAGCAGAAGCATGAAAATATAGTATCACTATTTTCAACCACACCCACTTGGAGTTGATTATGGGATGCCATTAAGGAACAGTATTACCCTGTCAAAAGCTATGAGAACAAATATATAAAGTGGACCACACTGCGACAAGGAAGGGACCAAGATGTGCCAAAGTTCACAAACATTTTTCATACCCTTCACGCATAGTTGGGTATAAAGTACTTTGAGTTGCATTTGGTACTCATATACCACGACTACCTACACAAGTACATCCAGGAAGAGATGGATCAGCACAGCATACCGATACGCTATCAAAATCGAGTAGAAGTTCAAACAGAAGAAGTGAGACTTTGGATCTACGAATCTGAAGACCAAAGGACAAAGCCAAGGTAGGGTGACCCAAGATAACCTGTCGAAGCTGCAAGACAAGAAAAACACCACGAAGTCGAAGAAGTACACAGGAAAGTTGTGTGAGTTCCATAAGAGCCCCACTCACAACACGAGTGAGTATCGGACCAAGCAGCCATTGGTGGCCGAGTTGAAGGCTTCTGAATCAGATGCATGTTCCAACCCTAAGTCCAAACCTGACAAGGGGAATGGAAAAGGGAAGCAAATCATTGATGCAGAGCCCGACGTCACTGTTGCCATCGCCAAGATCCAGAAGAATGAGCCCGAAGATCCAGAAGAGGGGGACCGTCTTTTCCACTCACAAATGTTGGTGAAGGGTTCACCACTACAATTCATTGTTGATAGTGGCAGCCAAAAGAACCTCATTTCAATAGAGGTCATGAAGTGGTTGGCCCTATCGAATACACCACACCCGCAACTGTACAGTATTGGGTGGCTTCACCAAGGACGAGATCTTCGAGTTTGCCAGCAGCCTTCCTTACAAATCAAACCCTTCACAGATGAGGTATTGTGTGATGTTACACCTCTGGATGTTTGTGATGTACTATTAGGCCAGCCAACCTTATGGAGGTGACATGCTGTGTATGAGTCAAGGCCTCGTGTTGTCATTATTTCTTTGTGCAATTCATTATACAGGATACCATAGGTAGCTCCACCTATCACCACCTCTTTGATCACTGCCAAGAAAGGCAGCAAGCTCATCTCCCAGACAAGGAAATTCATTTTCTGTCTGGTTCGCTCCCAAAGTAAGGGAAAGATTGTCACCACATCCATGACGCCCGCGAAGGGTTCCTCCACACAGCAGCAGCGAAAAAGGGATACGGTCATGACAAAACATAGGAACAACTTCTCCTCACCCATAGGGGTACCACACAAGCTTCAGGTGGGCAACAAAGTCTGATTGCATTTGCAGAAAGAACGCCTTACAAGATCCCATTAGAAGCTCCAACCACGCTGACATGGTCCTTAAACCATTACCAAGGTTGTGGTAAATAATTCTTTAAAGCACAACATTCCTCCATTCCTTCACGTGCACCAAGTGTTCAATGTGTACTGCCCTCAACCATGCTTCCCACCATTACTAGACACATCCAAGATTGCAGAACAACTCACCAGGGACCAAGTTTGGCAGATGGAGGAACTTAACACAATGGGGCCCATTGCTTCCTAAGGGAGGAGGAATGATCCATGTGGATGTTGGTGGCCACCCAACTATCCAACTTGGACCCCCACAATCGTCTCTTTTAGTTTTTAAGTTTCCATAATTGTAGCACAATTGAGTATTTTTAGCAGTGTTTTGGGTCCTGAACTTCTGGAGCCGTTTTAAGGCCCTAAATGATGTTTTCTGGGAATTCTGGGAGCAACATGGGTCCACAGCCTAATGTTTCTCTTCCCAAAGTTGTAGTGCTCAGATAGATATTTATAACAAGCTATTGTACGGATCAAACGAAGATCGGGTGCCAAAGTTACGACCCTTGGAATTTGATTTACCAACTTACCCAAAACGGGGCCCACAATTTGGCATTTCATCTTCTAGGATTAGGTTTTGGGATGTTAAGGGTTTTCCACTGTTTCTCAACAATTAATATACCTTCGAGCCTCATTGTAACACAGTTTAGAGGCATGTAGACGCCACATCTCTTCTCAGAGATAAGCTACCATCGCCTTAGCCGGTTTATTTCTATTTATGTTTATAAGCATATTTCAGTATTTCACATTAATGAAATGAAGTATTATTTATGATACATATCTGTGTTTATGGTTATCTCTATAATTTGTTGCATTCCTATTTAAATCTGGATTAGTGGTATCAGAGCGGTCTAATTTTTCTCTGTTTTTCTTTGCATGTCCCCAACGAGGTTGAGATATAAGGAGTTAGGGGTTGAACTGGTTGAACCTTTGCAAGACCAGCCTCACAAATCCCGACGACCTCCCATGGTGGATGAAAAGAAAGACGAGGGGGCAGGAGATCCTATCAAAATCTTGCTCAAAGAAGCCCTCGAGCGATAAAAGAACGTGATGACAGACAACTTTGCATAGACCCTTTAGCGGCTACCCAGAGGCGACGCATTGACTTCCAACAGCTACTCTAGAAATGCCACACCTTTTAAGCTACAAGTTAATTTTGAAATCCCCATCTTCGAGGGTCAGATATACATGGATGCCTTAGATAAACAGTTAAATTTGGTAGAAGGGTATTTTTCTGTTCATGAATTTTCGAGTCGGGAAAAGATTGTTTTCGCTCTTCTCAAAGCAGCCCCCCTACGTCAAGGACTGGTGGGAAAACTACTGCGAGCAAAAGGATCAAAGTACGGGCTCACTATTTTCAACCAAACCCACTTGGAATTCATTCTGGGATGCCATTAATGAGCATTATTACCTTGTTAAAAGCTATGAGGACAAATACAAAAAGTGGACTACGCTGCGACAGGGAAGGGACCAAGACGTGCTCGAGTTCACAAACATTTTTCATACCCTTCATGCACAGTTGGGTATCAAGGACTCTAAGCTCGATTTGGTACTCAAATACCACCTACATAGGTACATCCAGGAAGAGATGGAGTTCCTGAAAATTTCCTCACTTGGCACAGTGTACTGATATGTTGTCAAAATCGAGCAGAAGTTCAAATAGAAGAAGTGAGACTTTGGATCTGCGAATCCAAAGACCAAAGGACAAAGCCAATGCGGGGTGACCCAGGACAACCCGTCAAAGCCGTAAGACAATAACAGCACCGTGAAGTCAAAGAAGGACACAAGAAAGTGGTGTGAGTTCCATAAGAGCCCCACTCACAACACAAGTGAGTGTCGGACCAAGCAGTCGCTGGTGGCTGAGTTGAAGGCTTCTAAATTAGATGCATGTTCCGACCATGAGTCAGAACCTGACAAGGGGAATGGCAAAGGGAAGCAAATCAATGATGTGGAGCCCAGCGTCACTGTTACCACTAGCAAGATCCAGAGGAATGAGCCTGAAGATCCAGAAGAGGGGGAGTGTCTTTTCCACTCATAGATGTGGGTGAAGGGTTCAACGCTACAATTCACCGTCGACAATGGAAACCAAAAGAACCTCATTTCAACAAAGGTCATGAACTGGTTGGGTCTACCAACTACACAACACCCGCAGTCATAAAGTATCGGGTGGCTTCACCAAGGACGAGATCTCCGAGTTCGTCAGCGGTGCCGCCTTCCTTACAACATCAAACCCTTCACAGATGAGGTATTATGTGATGTTATGCATCTAGATGTTTGTGATGTACTATTAGTCCAGCCATACTTGTTGAGGCGACATGCTATGCATGAGTCAAGGCATCGTGTTGTCATTATTTCTTTGTGTAATTCATTATACAGGACACCGGAGGTAGCCCCACCTACCACCACCCTTTGATCACTGCCAAGAAAGGCAACAAGCTCATCTCCCATACTAGGAAATTCATTTTCTATTTGGTTCACTCCTAAAGTAAGGGGAAGATCGTCACCACAACCATGACCCCCACGAAGAGATCCCCCATGCATTAGTAGCAGCAAAGGGATACGGTCATGACAGAACATAGGAACAACTTCTCCTCACCCACAAGGGTACTGCACAAGCTTCAGGTGGGAAACAAAGTCTGGTTGCATCTGCAGAAAGAAGGCCTTACAAGAGCCCATCAGAAGCTCCTACCACGCTGACATGGTCCTTACACCATGACCAAGGTTGTGGGAAACAATTCTTTGGAGCATAGCATTCCTCCATTCCTTCGCCTACACCAAGTGTTCAATGTGTACTCCCCTCGACCATGCTTCTCACCATTACTGGACACATATGAGATTACAGAACAACTCACCAGGGACCAAGTTTAGCAGATGGGGGAACTCAACGCAATGAGACCATTACTTCCTAAGGGTGGAGGAATGATCTAGGTGGATGTCAATGGCCACCCACCTATCCCACTTGGACCCCCACAACTATCTCTTTCAGTTTTTCAGTTTTTGTAATTGTAGCAGAATTGACTATTTTTAGCAGTTTTTTGGGTCCTAAACTTTCAGAGTCATTTTGAGGCCCTAAATGACGTTTTTTGGGAAATCTGGGAGCAACATGGGTCCATGGTCTAATGTTGCTCTTCCCAAAGTTGTATTTCTCATATAGATATTTCTAACGGGCTATTGTACACATCAAATGAAGATTGGGTGCGAAAGTTACGACCCCGGGAAGTTGATATACCAACTTACCCAAAACAGGGTGCACAATTTGGCGTTTCATCTTCTAGGTTTAGGTTTTGGGATGTTAAGGGTTTTCCATTGTTTCTCAACAATAAATAGGACTTCGATCCTCATTGTAACATAGTTTAGAGGCATGTATCCACCACATATCTTCTCAAAGATAAGCTACCATTGCCCTAGCTGGTTTATTCTCATTTATGTTTGTAAGCATATTTCAGTGTTTTACATTAATGAAATGAAGTATTATTTCCGATGCATATTTGTATTTGTGGTTATCTCTATAATCTGTTGCATTCCTGTTTAAATCTGAATCATGACTAAGCCTCCTTTCTATATATAGGAGTCTAAGGGTTCACAATATAATCAAAGTCGACATAACAATAATAATATAAGGGCAAAACAATAACAATAGTGGGTTTCTATGGGGCACACTAATAACAATATGGGGATGATAGGGGCATAATAATAACAATATGGGCTACAATGACAATAGTAATGGCAGAATCACTAGTATTATAGGGACATAACATGCCCCTCTCCTTCAAAAAAGTGTTGTCCTCAATGCTTGAGTAGTTCTAGATGCTTCTGTATACAATTCTCATCCTCCCATGTGGAATCTTCATTGGGTAAGTTCTTCCCTTGATGAGATACTCTGAAATTGATTGATTTCGTAGCTTTCAAGTTCTTGTTTCTATAACTGCTTCAGGTTCCAATATGATTTTTCCTTCCTCCTATAACCTTATTTAAACATGAAACATGGAAAACCAGGTGCACTCGGGAAGTTGCAGGAAGCTCCAATTTGTATGCCATAGTACCAATCTTTTGCAACACCTTGTATGGACCATAATACTTTGGTGATAACTTATTATACTTCGTAGCTTGCATGAGGGACATTTGTTTATATGGTTGTAGTTGTAGTAATACCTAGTCACCTACATCAAAACTTCTTTCGCTGCGATGCTGATATGCCTGTTGTTTCATTCTATTCCATGCCAAAGTGAGGTTATCCTTTAAGAGTTGGAGAACTTGTTTTTGATGCTCGATGTGATCTTCCAATGCTTGAACCTTAAAAGTTTCTCTTAAATATGATGTGATATATGGTGGATGTTATCCATAAAGTTCCATAAATGAGGTCATTTTTGCTGCAGCATGGAAGGAAGTATTATACCACCATTCATCTAGAGGAAACCATTTGATCCATTATCTCTGTTTATCAAATATAAAGTAATGAAGATATCCTTCCAAAAATTTGTTTACTATCTTAGTTTTCCCATTAGATTGAGGATGATAACATGAGCTATGAGCTAACTAAGTATCGGGACAACAAAATAATTATGTCCAAACATTTCCAGTGAAAATTGGATCTCTACTGCTTACAATAATCTTTGGGTTTCCATGTAGCCTTTGAATTGTTTCCATAAATTCTGTAGAAATTGTATTGGCTTTAAATCAATGAGATAATGCACAAAAAGGTGCATACTTGGTAAGTCTATCAAGTAGCACCATGATGACACTCTTTCCTTCCGACTTGGGTAAACTTGTGATTAAATCCATTGAAACCTCCTCCCAATGTTGGCTTGGAATGGATAAAGGTTGTAATAGACATGGGGTCTTAATTGTTTCAAATATATCTTGTTGGAAAACCAAACATTCCGTCACAAATTTTTGAATATTCGATTTAAGGCCATCCTAAAAATGATCCTTCTTAATCTTGTGGTAAGTTTTTAAAAATCTTGAGTGCCCTCCTAAGGGAGAAGTGTGGAATTCCATAAGAATATTTTTCTTGAATTGAGAATTCTCACATAGGTATAAAGCGATCTTTGTACCATAACAAATCATTTTTCTAGCCAAATGTATCAGATGTACTGGGATCTTGTTATAACTTTTGAATGAGTGCCTAAACTTTTTCGTCAGTCTTCCATTCTTCCCTTGCTTCATTTATTAAAACTAGTTGGATAATAGAAATGGTTCAAATAAAAGCTTCCACATCCTCATCCTTTCTTGAGAGTGCATCTGCCACAACATTTTGCTTTCCTTTTTTATAGATGATTTCAAAGTCATAACCCAACATCTTTGTGACCCATTTTTGCTGCTCTTTTGAAGATAATCTTTGTTCTAAAAAGTATTTAAGACTATCATGATCCCTTTTTACCTTGAAGTGTCTTCCCATTAGGTAGGGTCGCCATTTCATAAGCGCATGTAGTATTGCCAACATTTCCTTCTCATAAATAGCTTTGTGTAAATACTTTCCTTTGATTGGATGACTTTCAAAAGAAAAGCATCTTTCTTCTTGCATTAAAACAACACTAATTCCATTTCCTGAGGCATCACGTTCCACAGTGAAGGTTTTAGTGAAGTCTGGCACAGCTCAGACTAGTGCTTGGCACATTTCCTCTTTGGGATGTTCAAAGGCCTTTGTTGCTTCTCAAGTACATGAAAATGCATCTTTCTTCAATAATGTTGTTAAGAGGTGCTACTATTTTCCCATAATTATTAGCAAACTTGCGATAATACCCTATCAACCCAAGAAATCCTCGCAAATGCTTTATGGATGTGGGGATTTTCCATTCCTTAATGGCTTTAATTTTTCTAGGGTCTACCTTAACACCTTCATGAGATACAATGTGACTTGGATACTCCACCTCTTGTACCCCAAAGAAACGTTTGGATATTTTTGCATATAATTGTTTCTCATCCAATAGTTTGAGCACCCTATCAACATGTTTCCATGTAGATTAGTATATCATAAAAAAATACTAACACAGATTTTCTAAGGAAGGGTTTGAAAATGGAATTCATCAAACATTGAAATGTAGAAGGTGCATTTGTAAGGCCAAAATGCATGACCAAAAATTCATAATGACCCTCTTGAGTTCTAAATATTGTTTTCGAAATGTCTCCAGCCTTCATTATGATTTGATGATATCCTAAACGAAGATCCAACTTGGTGAAGTAAATTGATCCATGCAATTCATCCAATAATTCATCAATGATACGGATGGGAAATTTATCTTTAATAGTGGGCTTTTTGAGCTCCCTATAATCTAGACACATGCGTCATGATCCATCCTTCTTGTGCACCAATACTACTGGAGCAGAGAAAGAACATTGACTAGGTTGAATATACCAGCCTCTAGCATTTCTAAAACCATACATTCAATTTCACTCTTTTGGGCATAATGAATATATGTAAGGCCTGATGTTTGGAGGAACACATCCTGGAATCAAATGAATAGCATGATCATGATCATGAATTGTGAATTTATGCTTCGTTGTTATTTCTTTAGAAGCTTTGTCATTCTGTTAGAGATGATTATCTTTCCTGGTTTCCCTACGATACCCCTTAATTCAACTTCCTTTCCTTCCGAACAAAATTTCATGAAAAGTTCTTCAAATTTAAAAAGATATTGTACCCAAGGATTGTAGCCATTGGACTCCTAGTACAACATCAACACCACCCATTGGAATGGAAAGCATTGGGCTATTAAATACATATTCCCCCATGGATAGCTTGATATTATGGAACTTTCTAGAGAAATTTATGGTTCTTCCACTTGCAACCATCGCTTGAAACTCTGGTGTTCGATATAGGAAGAAATTCAATTCCTTGTCTATCTTACAATGAATAAAATTATGGGTACTGCCTGAATCAATCAACAATATTACATTTTTCTTCTTGATATGTCCTTCTATATTAATAGTTTGAGGAGTGGTAATTCTATCCAATGCATTACAAGATATGGTCGGATTCATTTCTTCTTTCTGTAGGGTTTGTTCCTGGTGTATATCCTCTTCTTTTGACATTTCATGTTCCTTTTCTTCATCCTCTTCACAATCTATGTAAAATAATTTCTTCTCAGCACACTTATGACCTTTAGTATTTTTGTTATCACAATTGTAACAAAGTCGTTTTTCTCTTTTTTCTTCCAATTGTTGTGGTGTCAACATTGTAGGTTGTGGAAGGCTATGGGAAACAACACTTCCATCTTTATACTTGTCAGTGGTCGGCTTCCTTGTTGCCATAATTTTTCTTTCCATTTTTCTTGCCAACCTGAATGCCTTCTCTAATGAATTAGGTTCCCAAAGGCGAACCTCATGTTGGATGTTATCCTTTAAAGTCCATATGAACGCATCAATCATATGCTCCTATAGACTATATTTTACCCTTATATTCAATTTTTGGAAGTCTTCAATATGCTCCATCATTGAAACCTTTTATTTGGTATTTAGCAATTGGATAAAAAAGTTGTTGCTTTTTGTATCCTCATAATGTGCTATTATTTCTTCCGTAAAAATTTCCCAAGTGACCTTTTGTATGTTTTGCACATTATGGAGATCAAAATATTGCTCCATCTGTAATATACATGTTACGGATCCTTGCCATCAACTTTCTCATGTCAATATTTGGAACATGGTGCATCTTCAATCCAATGTTAGATTCTATGAAATCATGATGAACAATTATTTTGTTCTCATCATGAGTTTCCTTTACTACACTTTCACCATTAGTAAACATTTCTTGTAGCAACCTTGTCAAATCTATCTTCAAATCTTCCACTTTTCTTTCCATATTAGCTTCCACATCATTCATCTTAGCTTCCACGCCTTTCTTTAAACCATCTATATTAGCTTCTGTTACATTTTTTGTGAGAGTGAATCTTATTGCACTCGGTATTGTAATTTTGATATATCATGTTGCATTTCTTCCTCTTATTCATGAGTCATGCTAGAGATTTCAGGTTGCTTACTAGGTGTTTCCATTTTGTTTCTTTGGGGCATCAATTAAGGATAATTATCCTTCACTATGCCCTTTGAATTCCTTCAAATTAATTTTCAAAACAAACTTATGCAAAATTTTAAAAATTACACACCTTTTTTCACTATGCCCTTTGTAAGAGCTCGATATTGAATTTGATGTATCTCTGAAATTTCAGATCTCCAAGGTCTGAAATTGTGAACTGTGGTATCCTTGTGAGTCCTCTTTCCAATGCTACTAGTCTGATCAAAATTGGATTATCCAAGAAAGAGTTATGTCCAATATTCCAAGATGACCTAATTATACACTTTTTCAGTAGAGCGAACTTGTACGAAGTGCCACGTGTCACTGTTTCACTCTTCAAACCTCAAAATAATGAAAAAATAACTTCAATCTGTTTTCTTTCTGTAACTTCTGACGAAATTTAAATCTAATACTCAGAGAGAAAGTGATAACAATTTTCCCAAGGTCACCTGTTTGGGATGTAATTTGGAAGGCTACAAGAACCCTAACTTCCTTAGATCATATCTCTAAAAATATAGCGATCCAAGATCTGAAATTTGCACCCGAGGATCATCCATGTTTCGGCTCAAATGGGTTTTTTTAAGCTTTTGAAAGGTATCAGAAGAAACGTTATAGTGAAAATGCCACGATGACCTATTTGGAGCTACGAAACCCTAGAATCCAAAGCTTTGATACGAAATGTTATGAACCATCTCAAAAAAAGATAGAAAAGATAGATCAATGAATTCAAAATTATCCTCTTCAAGGGGGAAACCTCGTTTACATTAAAAAAATAAACAATTCTTGGATGATACAAATGACTAAACCTCCTTTCTATATATAGGAGTCTAAGGGGTCACAATATTATCAAAGCCGACATAAAAATAATAATATAAGGGCGCAACAATAACAATAGTGAGTTTCTATGGGGCACACTAATAAAAACATGGGGACAATAGGTGCACAACAATAACAATAAGGGATACAATGACAATAGTAATGGGGAAATCACTAGTATTAGAGGGACTTAACATGCCTCATCACCAAGCCCACCAGTAATTCTATCTAGTACTACAATCCCACAAAATATTTGCCCTATTTATACTATCCCACCAGATATTCCCCTATTTATACTACACCTATAGTAATTTCCCCTATCACCAGTATACCCATTTCATCTACTATCCCTACCACAACTACACCACCACAAAATACTACCATCCCAACCCCCTTTAATACCTTCCACTCCACATCCATTGTTGTTACATCTTCCTCTCATTTACCTATCATGGTAGGTCAATTCGATGGCACATGGCCAATCACTACTCAACAATATATACACAGAAAAGAAAGATTATTTAGATTTGTAGGAAATTGATGATGATGATGTGAAGTTGAGAATATTTTCCCAAAGTCTCACTGGAGAAGTTAAGAAATGGTTTAAAGCATTTCCAGCTGCCTCTATCCCATATCTCACACAATTTCACCAAAATTTCCTTAGAATATGGGTAGTAAAGAAGAATCCTCTCCAAATTTCGGTTGAATATGAGAGTATAAAGAGAGCGCCTAGTGAAACAGCCCAAGATTATTGCACTAGATTTAATAACATTTACAATTCTATCCTAACTGAAATACAACTTGCACCAAGACTAGCTCTGATTAAATTCCCAGATGGACTTGATCCAAACATGTCTTACCAACTTAGAGAGATAAACCTTGCTACCCTTGAGGAAATGCAGAGAAATGTAGTCAGTTTAAAAGCCAATTTGTTGGCAAAGAGAGCTAGGATAAAGGATGAGAGGAGAGTCACTATTAAGGAAGAACCTTCTTCTTCCTCATCAGATTTTAAGTTGGTTACCTTAGTTAAGACCATGGAAAATATAAGTTTAGCTGATGGGGCTCCTCCAAGGGATAATCAAGGTGGTCCTCCAATTAGAAATCCAAATTTTAGAAAAAAAACCCACCTCAAATCAAACAAAGAGAACAAATAGGTGAAACTGATCAGCAACAAATTATATCTCCTTTCCAAGAGAATTATGCAGATGAAGAATCTGAGCTACTAGAGTATCATGAAGAAAATAAAACAAAATTATTTGAGGAAAGAGAAATTGACCACATTTTATTAACTAAAGAGGAACAAGATCTGTTCTTGCTATCACAACCAGAGGTCCTCCCTTTAGAGCCAGATGATTATAAACAAGGATACCAAAATTTTATCATGGAGGTGCATAAATAGTGCAATTTGAGGAGTAAAAAGGTTGCTGAAAATCCTCCCAAGAAAATTTAGAATGACACCCCTTCTACTAGCCAGCCAAAATATGATTCTGAGAAGGAAAATTCTAAAAAGTAGGATGTAAACATCAAAGAAATAGAAAAATCTCAGACATCATTCAGTATTGAAAATGAATTGGCTAAGGTCAAAACTTATATTCCCCTCACTAAATTAGTTAACAAGAATGCATATAGATCTCAATTCATGAAGGTTATCAAGATAGGGAAGGGACAGACACTATCAACTTAACTAATGACCAACCTGAGTTGTTGTTTGGACCTGAAGTTGAAGGGAAGTCTCAAGATGGTAGTGTTCCACTTTTCTATATCAGTTTGAACATTCATGACAAAATTTTGCACAATGTTATGCTTGATTTTGGTGCTTCACACAATCTTATGCCTAGAGCCATCATGGAGAAGCTAGGATTAGACATAACAAGACCCTACAAAAATTTATATACTTTTGACTTCAACAAAATGATATGCTTAGGTCTCATCAAATATTTATGTGTTACATTGGTCCAAATACCATCAAAGAGTGTGGTAATGGATATTGTAGTGGAAAAGATACCTCCAAAGTATTGAATGTTGCTATCAAGATCTTGGGCAATAAAGTTATAGGGTATTTTTCAGATGGACATGATATATGCTACCATTCCCATTTTTGGTCAATAGAGGAGGTCATATAGGGAAACATTAATGGAATATATGGTTAGTAGTCAATTCAAACCAAATAATTACCCCCTGTACTATGTGCATTCAGATATGGACTCCTTTATTTTGTATAATGATGAATGTGTAGAGGAGGAAGTGTCACACTTAGAAGTTGAATTGAGTAACACAAACGAGATGAAATTAGAGGCTAGAAAACGAGATGAATAGGGTGAAGTCGTTTCGAATATGGATTTCAATTTGGTTGTGAGCAAGGAAGGAGAAGGGGAAGGTGTTTGGATTTTAAATTCGCAAACAAGTATAGCAAAGGGAAATTCTTACAAGATTAATTTCAAATGTACAAATAATATAGCAAATATGAAGTGTTGATTTTGGGATTACAAATTTTGAAGAGGTTGGGAGCTAAAATAATTTTTGTACATGGAGATTCTAAACTCATCATTAATCAAATTAAATGTGAGTACTCGGCTAAACACCCTAGACTAAGGGGCTACAATAATGCAGTCTTAGATTTTCTGCAATGTTTTCCTGAATATCAATTGTATGTTATCCCTAGAGGGAAGAATATCTTAGTTAATTATTTGGCTACTTTAGATAGTACTTGAAAAATTGCATTCCATCCCAATAGAAAATATGAAGTGGAAGTGAAACATAGGCTAGTTGTTCGAGATAATGTGAGATATTAGCGGGATTTTGGTAGTGATAAACAGGTAGAAATTTTCTGATAGTTGAAAGCTGAATTTGAGTACGTACATATTGATACAAATAATGATGTATATGAAAATAAAAAGGAGACAACATTAAATGAAACTGATGAAAATCCAAAGAACTTGAGGTTCTACAGTTAAAAGACAATGTGTTGCCAAGAGCATTGGTGCTATTGGAAGAACTTTTTGATTTTAATGATGTATCCAAAAGACCAAAAATACAACTTGTAGGAGATGAGCTAGAGGCTTGTAATATAGGTACTAAAGAAAGTACTAAAATTACAAACCTCTCCAAATCCTTGCCTCCTAAAGAAAAAAATAAAAAAATTGAGCTATTAAAAGAATTTTCTGATGTGTTTTCTTGAAGCTATAAAGATCTAAAATATTATGATACCAATATCATACAACATACCATTCCCATCAGGGAAGATAAAAAACCCTTCAAATGAAAATTGAGGAGAGTAAATCCATTCCTTTTAGCTCTGATAGAAAAAGAAGTTCAAAAACTCTTTGATGCAAAAATCATTGTGCCCCTAAGATTTTCAAAGTGGGTCTTTACTCTAGTACCAATAATAAAGAAAATAGGAGAAATAAGGCTCTGTGTAGATTTTAGGAATCTAAACAAAGTTTCCCTTAAGGACAACTACCCTCTACCCAAAATGGATCATATCTTACAAAAATTAGTTGGTTCTAGCATACTTTCTTTGTTGGATGGTTTCTGAGGATACAACCATATTCTAGTTCATCTTAATGATTAACATAAAACAACTTTCACTATACCTTGGGGAACCTTATGTATATAAAAATATCCTTTGGTCTTATAAATGTAGGAGATACTTTTAAGAGATAAATGGACATTGCATTTGTTGATGATAAAGATAGGTTCATTTTGATTTACCTACATGACATTACTGTCTTTTTAAAAATAGATGATAGCACCTATTACACATGAGAAAGGTTTTTGAAAATGCAGAAAATGTGGTATCTCCTTGAACCCCAAGAAAACTCTTTTTGGTTTAGAGGAAGGAAAACTATTGGGTCGCATTATTTGGAGAAAAAATATCATAATATACCAACAAAGTTGAATCCATAATGAAAATTGACCCTCCCAGGAACAACAAATAAGTTCAATCTTTTATTGGTAGGATCAATTTCCTAAGAAGATTTATTCCAAACATGGCTAAGATTTTGAGAGTCATTACACACATGCTAAAGAAAGATATTGAAATAAAATGGAATAGTGAAGCCAAAAAATATTTTACTCAAGTAAAGTTAGCTTTAACAACTGCTCATGTTTTTATTAGCCCTGACTTTACAAAGGATTTCATGAATTTTTCTTTTTCATCTGAACATACTATTACAACATTTTTGTTGTAGAAAAACAATGAAGGACATGAACAGCTTATAGCTTTATTCAACGGAGCTTTAAGGGATTCCTCATTAAATTATGATATCATGGAGAAACAGGCCTTTTCTTTTAGTGAAGGTGCTGAAAGATTTTAGTGTTTACATTTTGTATTACCATATCATTGCATTTGTCCCAAGTGTTGTAGTAAACAATATCCTTACACAAACTGATCTAGATGGGAAAAGAGGAAACTAGATTTTAGTTATTCTAGAATATCACATTGAGATAAGACCTACTAAGTTCATCAAACATCAATGTTTAGCTAAGCTAATGGTTGAATCCAATTTCCATGCATTAGATATAAATTTTATAGATGCACTTGATGAATAGGTCGAGTTGGCGACTCCACAGGGATCAGAACCGTTTGCCACCTCTCCTTGGTATGTAGATACTATATTTGTTTTACAAAATTTTAAAGATCCTCCTAGTTTAACCAATAAAAAATCTATAATTCTCAAGGTAAAATCTATGAAATTCTTCATTTTAGATCAAAGTGTGTATTGGAAAGATGCTAGAGATATTTTTCTAAATTATTTATTGAAGGATGAAGAAGACAAGGCTATAGAATAATTTGATCAAGGATAATGTGGAGGACATTTGTATTGGAAAACTACTACTAACAAACTCATGAGAGATGGTTTTTGCTGGCCTACCTTGTTTGTAAATGTTCAGAAGAAAGTTACAACATGCCACCAGTGGCAAATATGTGAAGGCAAGAGAAAACTTTTTCCCTTACCTTTAAATCCCATTTTAGTTGAGGTTCCTTTGCAACAATGGGGCCTAGATTTTATTGGAGAAATCCATCCAAGCTCCACATCCCAACAAAAATGGACTTTGACAGCCACTTACTACTTCACTAAGTGGATTGAGGCTATTCCAACTAGACAGGATATAGACACTGTAATCATTTGGTTTTTATAAGGTAATATTCTTTCTAGATTTTGATGTACACATAAGATCATCACTGACAATGCTACTGCTTTCAAATCAAAGAGAATGCTTGATTTTTTCTATAAGTATAACATAAATTTAGGATACTCTACTGCTTATTATCCACAAAGAAAAGGGTTACTTGGGTCTTCTAATAAGAGTTTAATCAATATTATTAAGAAACTATTGGAGGAAAATAGAAAATCTTGGCACAAGAAGTTGGTTAATGCTTTGTGGGCTGATAGAATTAACACAAAGAAGTATATTGGAATGTCTCCTTTCCAATTCGTATATGGAGTGGATATAATGTTTCCTACTTCCCTGTGAATCCCTGCGCTAAAATTATTGCAAGAATCACAAGTAGAGCCAAATGATGTACAAAGAAGGATAAATCAAACAATAAAATTGCAATAAACTAGAGAGCAAGTCTACAAGAAAAATCAAATAGTTCAGTAAAAAATAAAAAAGATTTCTGACAGAAGAACCAAAGCAGATGACTTCCAACTAGATGACCTTGTGTTGAGATGGGACTCTAGAAACGAAGAAAAAGGTAAGCATGGGAAATTTGATAGTTTGTGTAGAGGACCCCATAAAAATGAAGCTTTTTGAGGCAACAATGCATTCTTTCCTAAATACTTGATTGGAGAAGGATTGCCAGGAGGACTTGTCACTGGTAGACTACTCAAGCAATATTTTCTTCCAGAATAGATAAGTTTCTCATTCAAGTCACTGTAAATATCATTTTACTATTTTAATGCAAGATTGGGTGGCCAACATTAGGAATTGAAGCTCTAAGAGAAGGCCCTAAGCTTCTGGTGAGTTGTTGCGAGTATTTATAATAATAGCATGTAATCAATTTAGTTGCAGGATCAAGGACATAATACCCAATGGATAAAGGCTATTGATATACAATGTTCACGACACCTAACAAGGAGGATGCCATCCCCATTGGAGCCACTATTAGGGTATTATAATTTATAGGATCAATTGATTATTATTTGTTGATTTTATATATGAGATATTGTAAATAATGTTTTGTTCTGCAAATTATTTCCAAGAAAAAGAAAAAGAAAATAGGAAAAAGGAAAAAAAAAAACAAAACAAAATGAAAGGGGTGACAAAAAAAAGGAAATATAAAATATAAAACATATAAAAAAATGAAAATACCCCCCCAATAAGTGAGCCAATTCAAATGCCACTTCATTTCAAAACTAAAAAAATATGATTAGAAATAGGTTTAGAAAATAAAAAAATATGCAAATAGTTTAAATGCCACATTTGATTTAAATAAGTATGTTTAATTGTTTAATTGCACCATTTAAGTGAGATTAGGTTAGGTGAATAAAGTATGTTTAGTTATATTTATTTTTTGGATTGCACAATGTAATCGAGGTCAGATTAATTTAATAAAGTTAGTTTAATTAGTTTGATCGGATTGTATAATCATGATTATAATATTTTTATTAAAGTTTGTTTGAAGCGAAACATTTGTCATTTTGTAATAAGGTTCACACAACAACGCGCGGCTATGATCCCACATTCCTAGATCAACAACGAGTGATGACTTCGGACTCCCCAACCCCCCCGCCCATTCGATAGCTAACCAAGGGGGTGGGGGATGAAAAGATGTTTCCCCGCATATAGATTATGTGATGTGTGGCCGTCAGGCCCATTTTAGACCCCCCCTGCCACCTAAAATAAATTACTTCTCCCCCCATGAAATCCACTTTCCTTATTCCCTCCTATTATGACCATAGACCCCATGCTCTGTCACTCCACTCCTTTTCCGCCAAGTGGCACTTCTCGTCCCCATTTCACTCCAGTACAATTCCGCCACATGGAAATCCCCATCCTCTCCTCTCCCATTGATTTCATATCCCTTAATGCTCCACTTCAACTCACCCCGGCCAAGTCGTATCTACATTACACCTATTGAAAAATCGTTAAAGCCTCCATTTAATAACCTACCCATTCCGGTATCAATGAACTTGCTCTAGTAAAATGGCTTAATCCCAATAGTAAAATAATTCCATTTATTAATAAAGCCTGGACCCATTCTGTTAGCCCTTCCTTTGTTATTCCAAGACACCAACAGACAAGAACTTGTTACAACACCCAGTCAGCAAGCAAACTGGCGCTACAACCAGTCACCCAGCCACTAGTCTTCCTCCAGCCGATTCCTGGGTAATTCCAAATTTCTAGTTCTTTCATTTCCAACTTGGCTCCTAAAGGAAAATCTAAATCTATAGAAGAAAACCCCCTTCTACCCCCTATAATTGACTTGGACCATCTACCCCTGGTAGATCAAGAATATAAAATCCTTGAAACCAGTTTGTGAGTTCAACCTCTACAAACATCACAAGTGGTTAAAATAAAATTTCATAAATCTTAGTGATGAATTGGGTTTATGGGACTCCTTCCTACCCAAATTCATTTTTCCTCAGACCTGCCATTTTCCTGAATTTGTTTCATTTTGCCACTTCTGGTACATTCCTAATTAGAGGGCAATTGTAGCCAAATATAATGAAGTTATTTTCACAATTAACCCTGATTCAATAAGCCAAATGCTTCGGATTCATAATTATTCCTCTAAACTTTTCTCAATCCCTCATGGAACTCTTCAAGAACCTCAATTTCCCTCACAAGGTAAAGATCTTTGAAACATTTCTCCCTCAGGATGCCAAATTGCCTAAGAAACCTCCCCCCCCCCCCCCCCCCCCCCACTCATTCATCCTCCATGTTTTATGAAATGACAAAGAAAATAATTTCCATAGTTTCTTTCCACTGGGCTATGAATTTGATCAGTGTGTGGATGAGGCCATCATGGGATTTTTATCGGTCTTCTCAATGGGTGAAAATCCATCAATCATTTTAAACTACAGTGAGTTTCTAGCGGATGCCATTCATGAGAAGTTTCTAAAGTTTTCTACAAAGGGAACCTTTAAGTATGCTACTGTTCTAGTCTATTTTTTTTTATTCCATCAAGGAGACAACTTTCAATTTCCCTTACAGAAATTGGATGAGAAAGGAAATGCCCAATCTATAATTCATTGGACTTCCTTGGTAATGAAGTGTTCTAATGAATTTACCTTCAGTGAGTATGTCGACAATTTTTTTTATATAGTATCTTTCCTATTGAATAGTGATGTTGAACCAAGGATAGGACCTGAGATAAAAGTATTTCTACACCTCAATGATAAAACTAGGACAGGTGACTGGTACCTGTACCAGAATTACAATGAGAGTGTATGGGTGTGAATTGCCTCCATACAGGTTGCCCAAGTTTTTCCCTATGAGAATTTTTTCACTAGAATATATTAGACAGATGATTAACATGGATGAGTTGCTCCTCATGGCAACCAAGAAAAATATCAGTTCAAGATTTAAACATAGGTCAGGCCTTTTATTTGTAATGTTAGGACAACAACAAAAGAAGCATATTTTCTCCTCAAGCAGATGAACTTTAAACTCATCTTTACCTAGTCATATGACCCTTTGGGAATAATTTCAAAGTTGGGAGTAGAACAAAATACTACTCCATACACTCATACTCCCAGGCTAGAAATATAAAAATATATGTATCAAGATCAATGGCAGGAAAATAATTTGCAGGAGGCAGAAAAACAAGTACTCTCAATAGCAACATCATAGAATCCAACACCACAGGAGATGCAGGACAAAAGGCCAAGAGAATATCTTTCTCCTTCAGTCATAGAAATCGAAGGAAAGGAATTTAAAATTTACAAGAAGAGACAGAAAGTCAATCCAACAAGAGAATTTTTGGAGGAAGAAAATGTAAATTCCACCATTGTTTTGTTAGGCCCCCATACTTCTACCAAGAATGAAGATATTTTTGTAGGATCTCCATCATATTTGGCCTCTCAAGAACCACTGGATGCCTCTCAGTCAAGGGAATTGGTTCATGACCAAGCTTAACAAAATATGTTTTCCAAGTATAAAGAAGTTAAAAATAAGAATGAGATGCTAAAAGCTACAACTTATACACATTTTCGGAAGCAAAAAACATCCTCACAACATAGCCTTATCTCTTCCTTTGACACAAAGGATGGAAATAGGTGGATAGCCTTCCTCCAAGATGAGGTTCCTTTCCCTAAAACTCAAGATGATTACCAAAAATCCATATTTTCCTTCAATGTTGATCAAATCCATCTAATTGATCAAATAGACTTGCAAAAAGAAACATGGGAGATGCTATATTTGACCTTGACAAATTTAGGAATGGAAGCTTCTAGGATGCAATATTTGGTCAATAACATTTAGTTCCAACTCAAACTAGAAAAAATATCTTCCTTACCTAAGGACACCAAAATCATGTCTTTAGAGGATCTAGTAATAAAACTGGGATATGATCCTAGCAATGTGAAAGCTGCAAAGGATATTATTAGAAGAAAGAATTCTAACATTGTAGCTCTAAAGAAACAACTCAAGCTTGCATCCATTGAATACCCATAAAGAAAAGAAGTTGGATAGCTAAAGAAAGAAAAATAAGACATGTTCAGGATTATTATTAAACATAATGAACATGTAAAGGAGATGGAAACTAAGATGGAGAAATTGCTTAAGGAAAGAGAATAGTCAACACAACTGGTAGCCATTCCAATCAAAATAGTTCCTATTACATCTACATCGACAACTAGAGCATCAACTTCAAAAACCATCACAGTAGAAGGAAAAACTACAGACTCATCAGGAGAACTAGTCAAAGCTATGGAGGACTTGTCTATGACAGGGCAAGAGATTGAAAATCTAAAAGCTCAGATAAACAATCTCTAAGAACATAAATCAAATATTGATAATGTGTACATAGTAGAGCTTCAAAATACTCATAGGTTAACCCAATGAATTAAATTGTTGGAGAATGAGTCTTCCATGGCACAAACAATTACACATGTAAAGGAAAACATTTGGAAGGAAATCAATGAAGCTATGACTGAAATCTAGCCTTCCATCGAAATAATTTTCGATAAGGAGGAATTAGTGCGGTGATGAAAAGAAGTTATTGAAGGAATAAAAGAAAATTTGGGATAGACACCAGGTGAAGCCACTGCCCTAATGAGGATTCTAAATTCAATGAATAAGGAGGAATTAGAGGATTGTAGACAATGTAGAAACAATCCTTGAAGTGCGAAGAGTCCTTACAAAAAGGAACTTGATGCTACAGTTGGAGAACAAATGCCATAACTTGGAGGCCAACATTAAGAATTTTCACAGAAAATTCAATGTGTTGAATCAAAAAGGGCTTCTAGGTTTTAAAGGAATTGGAGATAAATTGGTTCAGTTAGATGATTATCAACAAAAATTATAGTCCACATCTAGGGATAAGTCAAAGTTTTCCACCATCAAAGGAAAAATCACAGGAAAAGCTCGCATGGAAGATGGGATCAACTATGCCAACTACTGGAATAAAACATGTGTTCATCTTCAACAACAAAGCATCAATTTTTTAGGCTAAGTCAGCACCATAATCCGCGAAGATAGTGCAAGAGCGCTACCTTAGTTTTATTTACCTATATTTCTGTACTATTTTTGTAAACAGTCTTTTAGGATATTTTGTAAAAATCTTGATTTTTCAAATCAAGATATTTTTTTACTTTGTGTATAAATACTTCATAATTTGAAGTACAAATGTTGGAACTTGTACCAAGAAAGCAGATCTTTAATGTAAAATTGTGTACTGAGCTGAAGTGATCATTTCATTAATACAGAAATTATTTCCAAGATTCATGTGACAGGAAAATTGGTGATGTTTTTCCTCTTGTATAGTTGTTATTTCTCTATTTCATCCATTTGTTTTTCCTATCTATATTGTTTAAAGAAAATTAACAGTTGAACTTATTTAAATACACTATGCTCTGGCTTGTAAACAATATTTATGTTCTCAAACTGAGATTAAATATAGAATTCATTCTAAAATTTTCTATGTTTAATTGCATCTAAATATTTTCCTCCCTTTCATTCCACAAAATCTTCAAATATCCAATAGCCTACATACCTTGCCATGTAACATCTGTTATATCATTCTTGTATATGATAACCCCGAGACTTTTTGACTCCATTGACCAATGGCCTTCCTTGCAGTGTCAACCAAACATTTCAAAAAACCAAACTCTGAACCATTAACTAGCCTAAAATCCCACAGAAACAAATCTAAATCCAAGAGAGAGATCCCTCTCTAGGTTTAGAAGGGCTAGCTTCTAAGCTCACATGTGGTTTTATGGTTACCTCTAGGTTTCTCTCAAAACCTTGGGAAATTAGGGAGTGATAACACAATTGGCAAGGAAAGATGGGCTAAGAAAATTCCCATGTTTCTGATGTTCCCTTTGATGGGGGAAAGTGGAAGTGAAAATTTGGGTGGAAGGAAACAATTTTGAATCAAAAAGGTAAAATGGAAAGCAAAACAATGATTTGGATAGTGGAGAACACAAGACATACACAATGTGAGAGAACGTTGGAGATAGAAAGAGTTTTGCAGCATAAGAACATGAATCTTAAGTGCTACAGAAAGCTTTCTATGGTTGATGAGATGTGATTCCCTATGTTGATGTATTGAATTTATGAACTGTGTGTGCCCAAGCTTGGAAGGATCAGTGGAAGGCTCAAAGGAGATTATTGAGTGATGGGTACTTTTCGTATAACTGACAATCCACTAGGTAGGGTAGCAATTCACTGCGGTTCTTGATGAAAGGGTTATAAAGACTAACTGATTTCCAAGAGAGCTAATAAACTACTTAGGGTTTTCCAAGTAAGTTGATAACCCACCTATAATGTGAGTTACAAGTTATTCTAGTCCTTTCCTTGAGGTCACAACCAATAAACCACCTTAAAAATGATACCATACTCTTGGATTTAAGCATTATTCTAGTTGAGATTGACTGAAATATCTTTGGTCATGGATTCAAGTTGGGGGTGGACAATTGCAAGAAATAGTGTAGTGTAACTGGCCTATGGTTGGGTGGAGAGTTGAAGTCCAACCTTTAGTTTCGATCCACATTTCTCCATTCAAATAAATGTCACGACTTATGTATAATGGACTTAGATTAATTACTTAGACTAATATATTAGTGAATAATGAATGACTCTATGTTATCTTGAGTGGTTATTGGAAACTGTTGCATGTCCTTGATAGGTAATAGGCCTTGATGTTCTTTTGGCTAAGTTGGAAATACCAGAAAGTATATATATATATAATATATAATATATATAATATATATATATAATATATATATATATATAATATAATATATATATAGATATATATATATATATGGAAATTCTATTGGATTGCATGAGGACATGCAAATAACTATTGACAACATTTCTTTGATGGTTCGAAAGATTATAAATTGTAAGGTTCAATGTTCTTGCTTAACATGCACTCTACTTAAATGCCAAGGTGTTTTATGGGATTCATCTCAGAAATTCCCAAGTGAATGAAGTTTGGTACCATTAGAAAACCACCAATCCCATTACTCATCGATAAAATTCCTTAAGCCATGTTTAGGTGTAACATAAGAAATTTGGTTCAATTTTCATTGAGCTTGTTAAGTGTTAGCGATATTCATTAAGTAATACATTTCCTACAACATAACACAAAGTCATCAATCATGAATGAATCTATTGATAGTTGGTAGAATTCCATGGCTTACATAAACTAGCACACAAGAAAATACATCAATCAATGATGCGTCCATTAGCCAACAATAATATTTAATGGGTCATGATTTTTAAATGCTAAAGTTTTCACTAATGGTGGATCATGACAATATATCTAGAAACAAATGTTTTTCACACCAAAGATACATCAACTACCAATTAATCTATTTCCTATTGACAATATTCGATTGGTCAAGTTCTACATGACATGATGAAGAATGTCGATGGATGTATAATCCTCCATGAATGGAAATATTGGGTAAATAATGAGTTGTGTGATAATGCCTCCAATGAATCACATATCATGTTACACTAGCACTTATTGATGATATCCCATTAGTTATTAGAAATATTTCCTTAGTGCAACAATGATGCATGCAAGTAACACCATTGATGGCCAACGAAACTCTGTTATGAACCTTGTGCATAAAAAATGATAAGAAACAAATAATACAATCCAATTCAAGAGGAAACATCCTTTTACAATGAATATAATGTATAAGACAATATTTGTTGAACCTAACCCTAGGTCTCCTTAGTATATATGTAAAGAAGAAAAAGTGTATAATGAAAGGTTTTAGCCGCTCTAACAATATAAAAGTAGAAATGTAATAACTCAACATTTAGTTATTAATAAGGGGTTTTAGAGTTAACATGGGACTTATATAAGGATTAACATCTCACTCCCCTTCAAACAAGGGTTTTCCTTAACACTTGACTAACCATGGGTTTTTCACATGAAAAAATCATCTTCTTATTTAGCCTCCTTCACTAGTACATTCTTCCATTTGATGAGGCAGTTAGTAATTATTCAATTTCTCAACTAGTTAATCATTATTTCAAATATTATTTCTAGTTCTAGCATGAATTTCACATCTTCATTAATCATTGGTAAAATACTTTGGGTTGGGATCTTCTCATCATTCACCTTGTTTAAGAAGGAAACATAGAAGGCATGATGTATATGTGAAGATGTAGGCGATGCCAATTTGTAAGCCATAATTTTGATCCTTTACGACACCTTATAGGGGCCATAACACTATGGTGGTAATTTATAGTTCTTATTTTGTTGATTAAGGGACATATTTTATATGGTTGTAGCATCACAAATACCCAATTATCCACTTGAAATTCTTTTTCATTACAATGTTGATTAGTTGTTGTTTCATCCTATTTTTTGTTATAACCAAGTTGTCCTTCAATAGTATGAGAACCTCTTGTTGGTGCCTTATGTGGTCCTCTAGTGCTTGACCCTTTACAATCTGTTTCAAGGATAATGTGATAGATGGAGGATGATATCCATAAAGTGCCATAAATGGGGACATTTGTTTAGGAAGTACGGAAGCATTTTTTGTACGTCCATCCTACCAAAGGAAACCAGTTGATCCATTATATCTATTTATTAAATTCACAAAAATATAAAAATCCTTCTAAACATTTATTCCCAATCTCAATTTTCCCATTGGATTCAAGAAATTAAGATAATTCATGAGCCAATTGAGTAGCCAAATGAGAACATAATTCAATCCAAAAATTTCTAGTGAAAATTAGGTCTCTATCGCTTACAATAATCTTTAATATTACATATAGCTTTTGGATTGTTTCCAAGAATGCTTCTACTTTATACTTTCTTTAAAAGTATAGCAAACGAAAAAGAAAAAGACACATTTTGTCATTAAATCTTGCTCACATTAAAAATATATAAATAAATATTCTAAAATAAATACAACATTCTAACATTAAACATTAAAACGCAAACAAACAAATAACTTAAATGTTACATAAATATATAAATAAATAATTCTATACCAAGTAATAAATCTATATCATTATTTAAATTATAAACATAAAACAAATACAAGAAAATAATTTTAATTTCAAACATTAAAAACTTAAACACATAAATGTCAAACAGAATTTCAAACAAACAAGAAATTCTGAAAACATTCTAACACAAATAATCAAACAATATAATGTGAAAAATTTTAAAGGATCAAACAAAAAGTCAAGCAAAAAAATATTCGAAGATGAAACATTTTCAAACATGGAAATAATTTTGATGTCAAACATGAATACATTTTTAATATTATATTAACGAACAATTAATATATTTTAATGTCAAACCTTGATTCTAATCTCAAACATTTACAAACAAAAAAACATTTTCAAACATGCAAATAATTTTGATGTCAAACATGAATACATTTTTAATATTATATTAACAAACCAGTAATATATTTTAATGTCAAACCTTGATTCTAATCTCAAACATTTACAAACAAAGAACAATTCTCATGCACTATTAAATTACACAAATTACATCAAATAATTATAAATGAAAACATTAAAAGATAAGAAAATAATTCTAATTAAAAAAAATCAACAACAAACAATAAAAATATCAAATATTGAAAAACACAAAAAAATAAAAAACCATTTTAATATTAAGCATTTTTAAACCAGAAAATATTTTTAATGTCAAACATTAAAAAAAAAAAATCAACAAACAATACTAATGCCAAACATTTTCAAATGATTCATTAATTTTAATGACAAAGGTTGAAAACTAAAAAGAAGAAAACAAATCTACGGTCACACTCTTCCAAACAAAAAATAAGAAAGTGTAAAATATTTTGAAACATGCAAATAATTATAATGTCAAGTAATAAATTTATACATTGTTCGAGTTACACAAACATACAACTAAGTCTGCTATCAAATACATTTCGAAATAGGTAACAATTTGGTGTGACCATAACAAACGCTTTTCTTGTTTTGCTTAGGTAGGTAAAAGGAAAGGCCCTGAGTTAAATATTTTATTTTTGCTTAATCTTGTGTATTTTTTTTTATTAGTTTTAGAGATTAGATGTTTATTTGGTTAATATTAGTTTGTTATTATTTTTTTTGAGATTAACTCAATATTTTGTTATAAATAGGAGCGTTTTTCATTCATTCTACATCATGATTAATATCATCGTCTGTTTTTTTAAGCTTCCATTTAAATTCTCCATAATGTTCTTGGTTTTTCATACATTGAGAGAGAGAATCGATTACTAAAGCATCAAGAACATCAAAGGACCCATCCCAGAGATGGGGTTTGCAAACCTTTTTTGTAGATATCCTTCACCAAGTGTTATCAATAAAAGATTTATTTATTTTAAAGTCTTTCCATTTGGGTTATTGCATTAGATATCTATATTGTTGTTTGCTGTTTTAGATCATATGAACTGTTTTGTTGTAGGTTTTACAATTTTTATCATAGATTTAAAACATAAGCAACCACAAATTGTTGTTAGGGTCATGTGTCACCTAGTGAATTAAGTGAAGTGTTTTTGGTACACCTTCCAAGAAATTTCACACTAACAAGTGGTGACTCCATTGGTTTAGTAAAAACGTTCTTGGATGATTAAAGTTTCAGTAACTTTCAAGGTTTTCTACAACTATTTTTAGCCTTTCAATTTCTATTTATACTATCATTTCCTCTTTTTTTCTCAAATTTTCGTATTCTGGTGGTATTTTAGTTCTTTCTGTAGGTCACAGTGTTGGGTTGTGTTATGTTCTTTCCACGACTAGCCTCCCTAGTTAACCGGGGCGTTAGAGGCGGGGCAGAGCCCTCCTTTGTTGTGTCAATTGCGCAGTGAGGGGGTCATAGGGGGTTTGAGGGGTGCAGGTAGCCCCCCTCTATGAGGTTTGGCGGAGCGCCTCTGTGAATTTTTTTTTGACCCTATATTAGGTAGGTGGACCTATGTATGGTTTTGTGCATGGTTTTCACACATGGTTTTCGGCCCAATGGTTTTCGATCCATGGTATTAGATGCTTCAGCATGTATAAATATGTATTGTAACATTGAAAGGAACATAATGAAAAATCAAGCTAGTAGTCCTGGTTTTGGTATCTAGGGGAAAATCTTTGTGTATATTTGTTTTATGTGTTATTCTCTCACCTTTGTTTATTTTCTATTTTTTTAGAATTTGTATGCAGGTAATTTCTATACGGGGTTAAAACCTACATTTGGTATCAGAGTTGTTTTGGCTTAAGAGGACACCTTTATTGCTTAGGGGTTTCGATTGGGCTTGTGGTAGACCCTGTTTAGTTGGAGATCTGCGAGATTGATTCTGGTGGTGAAAGAAGATGGCGATCAGTGGAAAGATAGAGATCGAGAATTTAATGGTTAGAGTTTTGAGTTGTGGAGACTCAAGATGGAGGATCTATTGGTGGATAAAGATTAGTGGATTGCGGTAGATCTAGGTACTAAACCAACGAGAGTGTTTGATGAAGAATGGAAGAAGTTGGATTGGAACGCAAAGAGCACAATCCGATTGTGTGTCTTAGATTCAATATTGTGGAATGCATCAAGGGAAGCTACAACGAAGGCTTTGTGGGACAAGTTAGGGACTTTGTACCAATTTAAGTCTCTGGTGAATAAATTGTTCCTACAGAAAAAGCTATATAACCTAAGGATGAAAGATGGAGACTTGGTGACAAAGCATATGAACAAATTTAATACTATGGTAAGTCAGTTATTATCTGTTGATATTAAAATTTCAGATGAAGATAAGTGCATTAGTTTGTTGTGCTCTCTACTAGATTCATGGGATAGTCTAGTTATTGCAATAGGTAGCAATGCAACTGCCATGCAATTTGATGAAATAGTCTCATCCTTGAGATGAGATGGAAAAATATGGAGAGCCAGAATGGTGATTCCTTGTCTGTACGAGGACGGACCCAAAACAGAAACAAAAATAAGTCATCAAGTGGGAGACCTAAATCTCCAGGAAAGCTTGTAAAGGTGGTGTGCTGGAAATGCGGAAAGGAAGGGCACTACAAAAGGGACTATAAATCTAAAGCTCCTGACAAAGGAAAGGGATCTAATGATGCTCCTTCTGCAAATGTGAAAACCACCTCAGATGAAGGTGGGGATGTGTACCTGGCTTCTTTAAGTACACATGTAGATCATGAGGCATGATTGATTGACTCAGGTGCATCCTTTCACTTCACTCCCCATAGAGAGTGGTTCTACGAGTACGAGAAATATGATGGTGGTGATGTTTTCTTGGGGGATGACAAAAAGGATAGAATCATTGGTTGCAGAAAAGTCAAGTTGAAGTTGCAAGGTGGAAGTATTAGAACTTTTCTGATTGTTCTACATATTTCTGCATTAGCCAAAAATCTAATTTTTGTAAGCAAGTTGGATGATGCAGGTGTAAACACAATGTTCGACAAAGATAATTGCAAGATGGTTTGGGGAGCATTAGTATTGACGCGAGGAGCTCGGATTGGAACCCTATACAAGCTGCAAGGTAGCACTGTTATTGATGGGTGCAACAGTTTTGTGGTTCCTGAAAGTGGAGCAAAAAATCTAGTGGTCTCTGGAGAAAATACCATGCTATGGCATCTAAGGCTTGGACATACTGGAGAGGAGGGCCTTCGAATACTTCATGGTAAAGGTATGGTAGAAGGTATGAGTAATAGCTCTTTGGATTTTGTTTTATGTGAAAATTGTGTATATGGGAAGCAGAATCGGATGAGTTTCCCCTCTCGTGGTAAGAGGGCAAAAAAGATATTAGAGCTTGTGCAAAGTGATGTGTTTGGACCTATGAATATTCCATCACTAGGTAATTTTGTGTATTATGATTCATTTATAGATGACTTCTCAAGGAATACATGGATATATTTCCTTAAGAAGAAATATGAAGTCCTTGACAGGTTTAAAGAATTTAAGGATTTGGTGGAAAGCCAAATAGAGAAGAAGATAAAGGTGCTGAGGATAGATAATGATGGAGAGTTTTGAAATAAGGAATTGGAAGAATTCTGTAAGAAGTGTGGTATAGCATGGAAGAAGACTACTCCGTACAAACCTGAGAAAAATGGATTGGCATAAATAATGAACAAGAAGTTGATGGAAAGGGTAAGAAGCATGCTGAGTGATGTTGGGATAGGACAAGAATTTTGGGCAGAGGTAGTAGAGATAACATGTTACGTGGTCAACAGAGTGCCTTCATTAGTGTTGGAGGATAAGACTCCACAAGAGGGTTGGACTGGTAAGAAACCCTCTCTTCCAAATCTGAGGGTATTTGGATGTGATGCATATGTACATGTTCCAAAGGTGAAAATAACAAATTTTGATAGTAAATCTGAAAAGTGCATCTTTATTAAGTTTAAGGATGGTTTAAAGGGTTATAAGCTTTGGAACCCAGTAACAAGGAAGGTTGTGTAAAATCAAGATGTGCTGTTCAGAGAGGTGAAATATGTTGTTAAACATGAAGTCCAGCTAAAGGAACCTAAGAGGACAGAGTTTAAGATTAAGAAGGAAGAATCAGACTCTATAACAAAAGAGGAATCAGAAGATGAAGAGCCACAAACTCCAGCTGTGAGAAGATTAGTTCGAGAAAGAAGTCAGCTAGAAAGGTATAGCCCATTGCTTTCTATTCAAATTTTACTCTATCTAGTGTTGATGATGATTCCAGAAATATGAAGGAAGCAGTAGAATGAGAGGATGGAAAACTCTGGAAAGAGGCCATAGTTGATGAAATGGCATCTTTGCACAAAAATGAGGCTTGGGATCTGGTGGAGTTGCCGACCGAAAGAAAACCCATTGGCAGCAAATGGGTGTTTAAGAAGAAGACAAATGTAGAAGGAAAGGTGGAGAAATACAAAGCTCTGTTGGTAGAAAAAGGTTATTCCCAAGTGTTGAGAATTTATTTTGGTGATATTTTTTCTCTTGTTGCCAAGGTAGCTTCTATTAGATTACATTTATCTGTTTTTGTTGCTTTTGATTTTGAGGTAGAACAGATGGATGTGAAGAGAACATTTCTTCACAGGGATCTAGAAGAGGAGATCTACATGAAGCAACCTGAAGGCTTTGTGGTGAAGGGTAAGAAAGAACTGGTATGAAAGTTAAAGAAGTCATTGTATGGGTTAAAACAGTCACCAAGGATGTGGTATCAGAAATTTGATACATTTATACGGGGACTTGGCTTCACCAGAAGCAAAGAAGATCACTGTGTGTATTTTAAATTAATTGGTGATGTGTTATTTATCTGGTCTTGTATGTGGATGATATGTTGCTGGTTGGAAATGATAAAGAAATTATCCAGGATTTGAAGACCCAATTATCCTCCAAATTGGACATGAAATATCTTGGTGCTACAAACTATATTTTGGGCATGGAAATTAAAAGAGATCAGCTAAAGAGGAAGCTTTGGTTAAACCAGAGGAAGTATGTCGAGACAATAGGTTTAATATGAATGATAGTAAAACAGTGAAGGTTCCTATTCATGCTGGTGTAAAGTTATCTACTGAATAGTGTCCCAAGACACAAGAAGAGGAAGAGAACATGTCCCATTTTCCATATGCAAGTGCAGTCGATAGCCTGATATATGTGATCGTTTGTACTAGGCTAGACATTACACATGAAGTGGGAGTATTGAGCAGTTTTATGTCAAAACGAGGAAAGGAGCATTCGAAAATAGTGAAACAGGTTTTCACGTGTTTGCGTGGCAATAGTGATTATGGTTTGTGCTACTAAGGAATACTAGCATTGGACAGTGTTTTGGATATCCATGGCTTTGTTGATGTAGATTGGGCTGAAGATTTGGATCAGAGAAGATCTACAAGTGGGTATGTGTTTAACCTATTTAGAGGTGCAATGAGTTAGATGAGTAAGAAACAATCAGTGGTGGCAGTATCGAATATACAGGTAGAATACCTAGCAGCCACTCATGCAAGCAAGGAAACAGTTTGGTTGCAAAGATTGTGTTCAAGTATGGGGTTATTACAGGGAGCTAAAAGGATAGATTGTGACAACCCAAGTGCAATTTTATTGGCTAAGAACCCTTCTTATCATACAAATACAAACCACATTGATGTTTAGTATCACTTTATGAGGGATATGATAGAAGACAAAAATGTGTTGCTGGTAAAGGTGGACACTTTGGAGAATACTGCAAATGCACTGACAAAATCTATGAGCTCTGAGCAGTTCTCTTGGTGTAGAGAAACAATGGGCATTGTAGGGCTGGATATATGACTAAGCTCTCTTGTGGCCCCCTGTGGAAAGAAAACAACAAGTGGGAGAATGTTGGGTTGTGTTATATTCTTTCCCTATATTAGGTAGGTGGACAAAAAATTTTGTGGACCCTATATTAGGTAGGCGGATCTACCTGTGGCTTTTTGCATGGTTTTCGCACACAGTTTTGGGTGCAATGGTTTTCAGTCCATGGTATTGGATGCTTCGAAATGTATAAATATGTATTGTAGCATTGAAATGAACATAATGAAAAATCAAGCTAGTAGTCCCAGTTTTGGGATCCATGGGAAAATCTCTGTGTATATTTGTTTTATGTGTTATGCTCTCACCTTTGTTTATTTTTTGTTTTTTTAGAATTCATATGTAGGTTAGTTCTGTATGGGGTTAAAACCTACATAGAGGTACCATCTGAGTAGGAGATGAACAAATTTATGCAAGATTTTTTGCTCGAGAGTGCCGAGAGAAAAACACACTTTTAAGCCCCAAATTTGTGTTCTAGAGTGCACTTTTTGGCCCCAAAACTGTGTTTTCCATTGTTCCAGGCCAATATCCGCATTTTGGATTTTTTTTAGATATTTCGTGAGTGTTGTGTGTTGAATGGGAATGGTACTTTATCTCTGTTTCAAGTCTCCCCTAGGCCTAGATTCTCTTAGTTTTTTTCTTTGAGGAAAGAAAAACCCCCCTACGGTTTAGAGTACACCTCCACATTGTTAGGAAGAGATTGGATGAGTGAAGAGTCTAGTGTTTCAACATTTTCATCCACTAATTTTTAGACTCTGATCCATTTCTTTTTAGCACTTTTGGATAGGCTTATTTTATGTTTTCTCCCTTTAGAGTTTGTTTTTTTCATTTCCCCTGAGGATACCCATGAGAATCCTAGATTTTAGAGCTTCATACCTATCCTTTGCAGCATTTTTCACCTCTGATGTTTGTTGTTTTTCTACACCATTTATACAGATTAGTTCCTCTAGATCTTAGTTCCTTTGACATTAGGTATTTTAGGCATCTTATGTGACTTTGAGTAGCTTGTTTTCCCTCTCTCGCTTAAATACTTCATAACCTTTTTGGGTGGGTTTTTGTGTGCTTGATTGGTGTTATCAGGAAATCTAGTGTCCATTCAGAGCAGCTAGTCCCACTAAGATGGGTATCTATCTTAGAAACAAACAAACTAAAGTTACTTCCGTTTTCCTTTATGAGAAGTAGATAGGAGAGAAGCAGAGAATACCAACCTCTGTCTTTCGCTTGGCTCCTTGCTTGCTTCCTCTCCCCTCTAACAGATCTTTGCCACTCCTTCCTTGCTTACCTCGCTTCAAAGAGCACTCGTAAAGTCAAAGCAGCATGATACCATCAAAGCACAAATATCTATGATCATAAACAATATAGGACCAGATATATATTGACCACACAAATACATATATCAACTCAAAAATACAAGAATGTGGAGTAAAACTCGAATAGCTTTATTGATAGAAAGAGTAGAAGAGGGGATTACAACCCATTGATCTGACCCAACATCATCCTCCCAGCATGAAAGCCCTTCTTCACCTCATGAAAAGCTTAGATCACCCAACACTATGATGTTCCACCAAGAAACTAGCAGCACTTCCTTACAAGATACAAAATTCCAGCCTCTAGATCTCTGGGATGAGGGATCCATATATAGATGTTTGCAGGGTGGTGAGTCAAAATTTTGGATTTTGATTAGTGTTCTCTCTCTGATAGTTCTTGCTTCCGCTTGGAGATTCATGATCTCTTACTCATCGCTAGGTGAATTCAGAGAGACACGTGTCACAGGAGAAGTTTCTGGAAGATTCCATGATCATCCACCTTGCAAACTATCTCTGCCATTTGTCTACTCTCGCCCATCGCACCCTATAGAAGGGATTTTCAGTATGCATCACACTTTTTGCATGTTGCAGATGAGATGCATCACACCCTTAGCAATTAGTAGTCTCTATGGTCCAGTTTTGACCAGTTTTGAGCAGTTTTCCATGGAGAACTTCTGGGAGATGATGTAATCAGTTGACCTTGTTCCTTTATGGTGTGAAACAACACTTTTAGGGACTCACAAGCCCTTGGTTTATGGACATATATGATTTGGGTTGCAGTGCCCAAATATGTCTATAACAGTTGCCCCCTAAAGCATGAGGTCGTAAATCTTTTGATGTCGGGTGAAATGCTTTATCATGAGGATCCGAGGTTTTTCGAACTGGAAGGTGACCTATAATAAGATACAATACAATACATTATCTTCATAATATTTTCATGATCTAGCTGAGGCGGGCATTCCCATGCTCAGCTTTATAAGTTCATTTTCATGTACATAGGATAGACAACCGTCTATGTGGTAGACTAATGATTCTAATAGAGCCATCATCCTTTGATTTGGATGATCATCTGTGTAGTAATGATGTACATTTGATGTCTTTATTTTCCTGAATATATCGCAACCTGGAAGGATGAAACTAGATCTGGGGTCTTCAAACTCTTTCAATCTTTGCCCAAAGTACAAGTCGATCCATGTGAGAAGATGTTCTGGAGTTGAACATGGGAAGACATCGCCTGATTACCAACCAATGATTTAAGTTGTTAACAGGCACGAGAGGAATCACCGATAATGATGATGAACCTCAAGGTACGATAGTACAATTCACGTGGTGTGAAAATGGGACTTGGCGTCGAACACCACGCAAAATCTTTTGGTCGAAGGCCATTAATGTAAACCTATCGCCGGAAGTGAGAAACTTGCCATTGAGGCATGCAAGCTTCAAAGTACTGAAAAGTTGTTCCTAAGTTGACTTCTTTGATAATGAGCTGAAGTCAACAAGAAGTGACCCGTCGTAGGAGGGCCTTAATGAATCTCACATCTACGACATGAAACGAAGCAAATGATTTTGTGGAGGTGAAAATGATCTGATGATACAGGGTTCAGGGTGGTAGTCATGAAAGAATGAAGCGTGGAGGTATTGTAACAGATGAAACACAAGTTGGGTTGGTGAATACTCTAAGTGACTTCTCTTGAACATATCGACGACACTGAAATGGATTGGTAGCATTAACCCCAAAAATGGATGATATGGTGGGCCAATGGTAATATGACCAGTGAACAGAATAACCCAACCTGACTCAATCATGGTGATGGAGTGAAAGTGTCATGTTCAAGAGCGACTTGCTACCAATAAAGTTTCCTCAAATTTTCTTCCCAATTTTTCCCCAGTCATTGCTGACCAGTACCTCTTTATTTTTGTCACGCTTGAGGAGGATAACATATTCTTGTTCTATAATTTTCCCTTTGGGCAAAACCGTCACTATGTTTTAATGAGCCTAGCGACATTGAAACTCGTTCTTGTCTGCATGGACAAGTTTGTTGCTATTGGTTTTAACGAGTTTAACAACAAAGATAAGTTGATCCTTTTTCAGTTTTAGAGAGTCTGAAAAGGAACGGGAAGGACACTCCAGTAATCCTTTTTCGTCATATAATCCCTTAAGACTGAAAAAGTATACAATAATACGAAAGGGATGAGTTTTTGATTTTTTTAACAAGCCGAACAAGATAAGCGCTCGATATTTTTGTGTAATGATCCCTCAGGTCCAAAAGGATTAAAATCTAGAGGAGGGATAAAACTTCCGATTGTTTTAATGAGCTGGAGAGGCCAATTACTCGACAATCTTTTCATATTTTATGAGTCAGATGAAAAAATCTTAAAGGAGACTCATTTTTTGAGGAACGAGTGATATTTTCGGGTAGCAGCTGGTTCCAGGTAAGGTTTGGAACTTTCCAATCATGGCAGTGCCAAGAGGATGGCTAACAAAATCACTCATCGCAGTTGTTCCTCAAAAGGGTAAACAATCAAATGGAGGTGTATGATCAGCTAAAACGGAGTGGAGGTGATGGTAAGAACACGACAAAGGCTCAAAAGTTGATGATAATGCGTTCGCAATAGTTATTTACCAGAGGTTGGTTCATTTTTTAGTGAGCTTAAACTCTAGTGGAACATATGCTCATTGCTTAGGTTTAATTTTTAACGAGCTTGAACTTGGCTTAAAACTACTCATGATAATGGTCATTTATATTCAATTCACCTTTAACACTATGTTCTTTTGATGATCGTACTACCTGTTCAATTGCTCCATCAAACTGATTAGAAATGAGAATACATGCTTGAAAAATGAGTTAAAACACTAATACATTACTCGAATTACGTGAAAAGTAATTTAAAAGTGATTTTTACCCCACATTTTACCATTTCATTTGAATTTGGGATTGTTGGAGCTTTGGAAGTGTTTTACCCCTTGATTTTCACCAGTTGATTTCGAGAGATTCAATGGATGATTTTTGGTGCCATCTAGACTAGGTAGGAGCTAAACCTAAGCTCTTCAATTGCATTCTTTCCTTTTTGAATTCTGAGCATGTTTCCCTGCTTTTCTGAGCCTCTGGGGTTTGAACAATTCATTCTGCCCCCATCACACCCTGTGTACATCGAAAGGTGTGATGCATACTAGGCTGGCCATTGGCCAGTCAGTATGAATCTCACCCAGTACACAGCTGGGGTGCGATGGGCGCAAGGAGGGAAACTTGTACACTATTGTTTCATGGAAATTTTCCCTTTTTTTGCGAAATCAAGATCCTAACTCTTCTCTTGTTTGTTTTTCAGAGATTCATCCGAGAAAAATGGTTGTTACATGGTGAGAACATGAGCATGAAGAAGAGGACATGGTTGCTTTACATGATCTGGGTATGGTAACTGCATTCCGAAACTGTGGTTTGCTCAAGTTCTTCCACATATCTAACATGAGGCAACAAATCAACTTGTTGCAATATTTCCTCGATGCATGGGATCCTACTAACCAAGTGTTCCAGATCAAAGGAAAATCCATCCCCTTGACTATTGAGGACATCTACTTCTTGACAGGTTTATCGAGGCGTGGTGCCCCTCACTCATTATTAGGTTCCACCCGTGGGGGTGAATACGTGAGGGATTATATTCGCTGATACTATAGAGAAGGATATCAGCCGAGCAGGGATGGCAAGATCAATATCTGAGATGTCACTGACTCGTCCTTGAGGACTATTCTATTCACCTTTGCTAGATTAGCTAGTAGCGTGGCTCTTCACTTGACCAATAGGTCCTATATGCAATATGCCTTGGAATGCCTCGAACCAAAGGTGTTCAACTGGTGTGATGTGGTACTTCTGGTGATAAAATAATGGCTTACCAAGGTGAAAAATGGAAGATCCAAGAACTTTGGCTATTTTTCTATTTTGACCGCTTTCACATTGGAGAAGATCCCACTGATGCAGCCACAGTACATTTCACTTGGTTTGCCACCATCGACTAAGCCACGGATGTAGAGATGGGTTGACCTTATGGCCTGACATGCTAGTCAGTCGCAGGTTTCTTTCTCTGATGCCTTCTTCAAGTGGTTCAACCGTCAGGAGATTGTTTATGCCAAGTGTCTGTATGCTGGTATGGATTTCCAGGGTGACCCGGATTTGGTGCTACCGGCTGGCGAGCAGTGGGGTGTCATAGGTAAAATTTCTGACCATATCCCTGTTTATTACTCTTATAATGTTCTTGTGCTTTCTTTTATCAAGATTAATCAAAACTCATGTGCTCATGTAGATATCGGACCAGTGCGGCTAGCAGTGCGCCTGAGAGCAACAGTTGCAATTCCAGTAGGAGAGGTTGTAGGGAGGGCTGTCCTTCGCGACCTAGATGTGGCCGAGACCCTTATAGTATTGCAAGATTAGATCGAGGGTCTCACTCTTGGTATCCCAGATGTGAGGACCGACGAGCTTCCTCTAAGATTACAACGACATACTATTGTCGCGCCGAGTCGATGGACTAGGCTTTTGTGCATGATTGCACAGGTGGTGACTTGTTATCACCAGCATCATTAGACTAGGGTGCCCCCTAGCATTTATAGTTTTTGGGTCATTTGACCGATTTTGTCTTGGACACAGAACACTATGTATAAACCATAAACAGTTATATATATTTTTTATTTTCAAAGCTTTGTTTTGGTTAAGTTATATGATCCTGATGCAAATATTGATGAAATGCTTTTCTTTGATAAATGTTGCAAATGTCTATCTAACACATAATTTGCTAGAAATATGTTGATATTGGATAGAATCAAATTGTCTTTCCAAAATCTTGACCCTTAGGAACATATGATAGATAGTTGGATTCCACACGGAACAAATGTCGGTGAGCTGTAGAATGACGAGTTGTGAGTCTAGCTTGACAATAAGTCGGCATATTCCATGTACGATGGCATCAGAGAGGAGCTCTATCAATGTGTTGTATTCAGTGATGTTGTTTGTTGATTGACCAATACATACCCCTCTAAAACTCACTAACTCACTGCTTGGATCAAATATGGCCCAAGCCGCAGAAGATAAGTTCCGCGAACTACGACTCACTCTGTCGGCATATCCAAAAAATGATTCGACATATGCAACAAATGAAAAAGTGGATTAGCTAACCAAAATGATTACTCTTGGCGAAAACAAAAATGTAAAAAAAGCATATGAAGAGGTTACTACACCAAGTCAAGCATAGTAACACTTAAGGTACAACTCGTTTCGAGGTTGCGACAGTGGAATCCCATCATAATCCACTAACTCATAGGATACTTTTACTAATACTTGCTTAACAATATAGGGGCCCATACATAAAGACTTCAACTTACCTGCTGCCAACTTGTCGGACTCCTGGTCGTAAAGTAAGACCAAGTCACCTTCTGAGAAGACACGAGGTTTGACATTCTTGTCAAAATATGCCTTGACTCATTTCTTATGTGCTTCATTAGCCAAGGAAGCATCACGACAGGTTTCATCCAGTTGGATTAATTCCAAGAAACGAGCCTCCTCTTCTGAAGTTCTGGGGAGAAGGTCGACTATGAGCTTGAGGGATGATATTTCGCACTGAACTGGTAAGATTGCTTCGAGGCCATACACCAGCTGAAAGGGTGTAAACCTGGTGGCATTTCTCACTGATGTTCGGTATGCCCACAAGGCTGAATACAAGATTAGGTTCCAACTCCGTTTATGGACTCCAATCATCCTTTACAGCATGCGCTTCAGGACTTTTTTGATTTCCTCAACCTGCTTGTTAGCTTGCGGATGATACGAAGTAGAGCTGTCATGGGACAGTCCTAATTTGGCAGCCAACTCAACCATCATGTGCTTGTGGAAATGCGATCCATGATCTGTGACTATAGCTTGCAGAACACCGAATCTGGAGATTACGTGATTGAAAAACAAAAGAGTAGTCATTTCGTCATTGTTGTTTAATGTAGGCATCGCCTCGACCCATTTCATAAAATAGTCAACTGCGACTATGATATACCCATGCCCCCCGGCTGAGGTGGGGTTAAATGTCATGAAATCTATTCCCCATTTGGCGAATGGCCCAATAGCAACTACTAGATGCAGAGGTGCGAGTGGTATTCTTGTTTTGCGACTGAAGATTTGACAAGCATGGCAACTTCTGACTGTGGTTATGCAATCATTGAACATTGTTGGCCAGAAGTATCCTGCTCATAAAATCTTTTTTGCCATAGCGTAACCAGATTGATGCCCCCCACATGCACCTGAATGACAATCATTCATGACCTTTTTAGCCTCCTCATGGGTGAGGCACCTCCGCAGAACTATATCGATACCATGACGGTAAAGCATATCACCGATGATCATGTAGTCTTTTGCTTGGTATTGAGTACATCGTTGCTCTGAGCGGGAGGTATTAGACCTATATCTTTGGGTCTGGAGATAGATGATTATATCACCATACCACAGATTGCTAGAAGATATCAGAAACAAAGATTCATCCATGATTGTTTCTTTGGATGTTGAATCGTTGGATGATGATGGGAAGTCACATAGTAAACTCTGTGAAAACCAGGGCTTTCTTTGATTTGGATTTTATGAATTCCAGATCAAACTCTTGCAAAATTACTATCCATTTGGAATATTTGCCCCCCAATAACTATCGTGAGAAGATATAAATCATGGGGTTGCAATCTGACAAAATGGTAGTTTTTCGAAAGAGGACATAGTGTCGAAATCTCTGTATCGCTTAAACAGGTGTGAAAGCTAGCTTTTCAACATAGGAGTACTTGATTTCTGTATCATTTAAGTTTTGACTTAAATAATAGATAGAATGTTCAACTCCATTGTCTTCTTGAACTAAAACCATTGTGATGGTCATATCCGCTGCAGCCAAATACAAGTTAAAGTATTTTTGATAATCAAGAGCATACATTAATGATGCTTTTACTAGGGATTCCTTTAGAGCATCAAAGAAGCTTGCGCAACCTGATCCCAATTGAAGGGTACTTCTTTTTTCAACAGAAGCATATAACCTTTAGCAAGTTTGGCATAATTTGGAATGAACCTCCTTAGAAATTTGGCTTTCCCTTGGAGTTTCTAAATCTGAAGCAAATTTGAAGGTGGAGGCAGATTGATGATTTCCTGAACCTTACACGGGTCGAGTTGAATCCTGTCTTTTGAAACTACAAAGCCAAGTAAATGACCAAAACTGACACAAAACACACACTTGTGTGGATTGAGTCGTATCTTGTAGTGTTGGCAACGTATAAATATTGCTCTCAAATGCTGAGGATGATCGGTCCACTTTCGCGAATGAGCCGGAAGATCGTTGAGATATGGTTGAACGATGTTTTTGATGTCATGGAAGGCATAATTCATTGCCCTTTGAAATGTTTCCCCTGCGTTCTTTAAACCAAAAGGTAGCTTGCGGTATGCAAATGTGCCCCACAGACAAATAAATGCAGTCTTTAACTCATCAAGTGGGTAGATATTTATTTGATTATAGCCGGAAAATCGATCCATAAATGAAAAGATTTCACATCCAGCGCATTCATCAATTATCTGGTCGATGAAGGGTGTAGGGTAGTTGTCCTTTGGACAAGCTTGATTTACATCCCTATAATCGACGCACACTCTAGTCGTTCCTTGCTTTTTCATCACAGGAACAATATTCGATAGCCAATCGGTTAGAGGAATCGGGTAAATGAAACCAGCATGGAGAATTTTTTCAACTTCTGCCTTGATGGTAGCGGCTTTCTTTGGGTGCACCTGCCGAGGCCATTGTCATACTGGTTTGACATCTAGATACATCTTAATTTCGTGTTCAACTATGCTCGAGTCAATGCCTGGCATTTCTTCATATGACCAAGCAAAGACATCTCTGAACTCATGAAAGAGAGAGTAATATTCTTCCATTTCTGAAGAAGAACAAGATTTGCCGACATGAATATTCTCTACAACATCTGGTTTAGTCGAGATATTTATGGCGATAGTTTCTTCAATATTGGACAGGTTTCGCTTAGAATCCACCATATTTACAGTATTTGATAGGAAATCAAAAACTGAAGGATGATTAAGGTTTTTGGAACAATCTCCTTTGTAATCTAGAAGATGGGAACGATGGTGGTAATCTTCCCATGGTGCCCCATCAATCATCATTGACTAAATGATTCCTTCGTCTGTAGAATGTACATGCGACCAAGGATCTGAAGAGGTACCATATTCCATAGACCTATCTATCCAAATGCTTGATGAGCGTTGATTTGGGTTTTCCTCCCATGCTGAAAACATTGATTGCTACAATATTTCTATTGGGCTTGGAAGCAAAACTTGGCAATGATCAATGCTAACATCATGTTTGAACATCTACTGAATAGAAGACACCATATTGCAAGTTCCCACCGTGGCCACTTTCGCTAGATTGTTTGGAGGTGGTAGGGAAAAAGTACCCATCAATGTAGGGTATTTTAGTAGGCCTACTCCAATATTTTGAAGTGATTGAGAGCTTCCGTGGATCATCGGAATGCTTCCCATAACTTGTGAACTGTTGGGGAGAAATGTTTGTTGGTCGACGATTGTAATTCCTCCTTGGAAAGGAAATTCAATCTTTCCGAAGTATGTCGACACAACAACAGCCATAGCATAAATCCAGGGCCTTCCCAGTAGGATGTTGTAATCAAGGTTTCCGTCGATAATTCAACATCGATTTCTACTGTCTTGCCCCCCAGTTCGACATCTAAGTTACTTAAAATCCCATATGGAGTGTATGTTCGTCCATCAAATGCTTTTCACATTGTTAACAATTGCGACAAGGGTGGTGAGCCTAAAGTTTTCCAGCAACTCATTAACATAATACATGTTAATGCCCCCTCATCAATAATTGTTCGATGAACAGTTTTGCTGAGGGCTTTCACTTGAATAAGGAAAGCGATTTGAGCTGGTAATTGAGGGTCATATCCTTTATGATTAAATGCCACAAGATTTGAATCCACTGGGTCAATCCCGCCTATTGCCGATAATAGAGCCTACTTCTGGGAGGGGCAATTTTGTAGAACCTCAAGTGTCGACATAGTGGACGGCGATTGGGCTAGGTCCTCTACTATTTTATAATTTTGTGCTGCTTTGGCACGCGAATTAAATTTCGATTTGTGTACTACTCCCTTTGGCGGATTTATTGTTAGCTCAAGAATGATGGGTGGCACAACTTCGGTCGAAGTTGTTGTCGAACTACTAGGTTGATCAATAGCCTTATTGTTCGACAGCTGTGGATTCCCATAATCTTTATTCCTTGTCGATATCAAAGCATCATTTTGTTGTTTTGAAATGGACAACATAAGAACTTGGGATGGGGAAGCATTGTCACTAGCAACCAGATTGGTTCCTGGGTTTGGAAACATATCAGTCAATACCGCTGAGGTTTTTGAATTCTTTAAGAGTTTCCTAAGGTCAGCTTTATGTGGACAATCTTTCGTCCAATGATCTTCATCACATATAAAGCATGGATGACTTGTTTTCCTTTCTTCAGAAGGGTTTGCAGAAGATTTTTTAGGAGACAACTCCTCATGTTTCTTCTTTTTCCCTTTCTTTTTCTTCTTTCCTCCTAGTTGCTTCGATTCTTTGCCTTTGTCAGTCAACATGGCATTTACCTCCGAGGTGAGAAGTTCTTCATTTGCATTTTTACTAGAAACCATATGAGCTTTCTTTGATGTAGCCTTTACAGTTTTCGTGCTAGTTGTACCTATCATGCCATCACTGGCATGAGAGTCTTTGTTTGATTTAGGAGGAGGAGGAACGGAAAACTCTGGTCTAGGAGCATCAAGGATTTTTTCATAGAGCGTGCCAGACTGAGTATAGATCAAGTCTAGATATTGCGCACGAGCAATGACTTGCTCTTCAGTGATGACCCCTCCCTTTGCCACATCTTCCGTAACAGAAGGTAATAATGACTTAATAAACCATTCAGCTAGCAGCTGATCAGGAACATATGTTTTTACCATTCTACGATGACGTTGCCACTCATGAATATGATCAGATATGTGGGTGGATATCATTTGTTTGAAATTGGTAAGAATTTCTATTCCTATTTTGTACCTTATTGGTAACTGAAAATGGGTTAAAAAGGTTGTGGGAAGGGTACTGAAGTTATCGAATGAAGTTCTAGGCAATTCAATGTACCATTTTGTTGTCGAACCAGTTAACGTTCGCTGAGAAAGCCGAAACCTAATCAAATCATCATTGAAAGTGTTGGACGAACACGACAGATGAAAGTTCATCACATGATTCGACGAGTCTTCACTCAGATTTCCATTAAATTTAGGAATATCTGATGGAATTTTATGAGGAATCGCCAGCCACCAAGGGGCATAAGCAATTGGATCATTTGTTAGCCGATTTAGATCCAGTAACTCTAAAGTTGCCACGAAGGGAAACTGTTGATTCAGGTTCGACGAAACATACCCAGGATAAGATGGGATCACCTGAGCAATGGGTCTTTGCATATCGGCATAATGTATTTGATGCTGATAACTTTGGTAAGGCTGATGGGCATAACCATTATGATATGATTGATGTTGACCATTTTCAATATACAACTGCCCATTACCCACAAAGCTTTGTTGCTCAGGTCCCCGGTAAGCTTGTTGGAATCGCAGTTGTTGATATTGTACTAGCCATGGTTGTGAAGCCATTTGCTGTTGTCAAATACTGGCTGTTTGATGAAGATGAGGGGTAACAGTACCCATTTGAACCTGGGTCGCTCCGGTTAAGGAGCCACTAATCGGTGATTATGGTTGCATCGTGGAGACAAGAGGTTGTTGTATTACGACCTGAGAAACTTGAGGTTGGCATACAACAGGCAATGCTTGTCCTTGTGACACCGTCACAATAGACGATGTAGTGGGGATATTTGACACAGGTAGACTTGGTTGCATTGAGTATACAACTCTTGGTTGTTGAGGCAGTATTGGCACCCAACCACTAGATGTAATTCCAACATGACCTGAATTCTATTGTGAACTCTCATATGGTTGTCCTCCCGGAGGGAATAATGAAAGGGCATATTTCCCCCCATATGTTGGCAATCAAGTTTTCAAAGGTAAGAATGGCCTCTGGAGACTAGACTGCCCAAATTGATACTGTTGTGAAGGATCAATTTGCTAAGACCCAACATAAGAGATTCCAGATATTATTCTGGACGAACAAACAGGAACAGACCATACTGTCGAAACAGTCCCTTGGTGGACTCCATCTAGCAACTGAGAGCTAGTTGGGATAGATGGTACACCAGCAAACATTGTTGGAGTAATAGCAGGAGGTTCTGCTGCTATTGTGTCAGATGACACAGTCGTAGATGTCGACGGTTGTTCAGACATATCGAATCTATCCAAAATATTTCCTAGAAATTCTACATGAACTTGCAATGAAGTGGAGAATAACTTTTGATGAAGAAGGATATAGGGTGATCCCAGTTCCAAAATGCAATGGAGTACTAGATGGAAGATCCTCCACAATCTCTTCTATAACAATCAATCCAGGTGGGAGAGGTAGACCATCAGGTCGGTAAAATATTTCTTGTGCTGAAGAAGGTATAGACTCTGCAGCAATAGATGTTGGACGGGTAACACCTTTCGAATCAGTTGTAGATGGAGCCAGTTCAGGAATATAAGTGTTTACCGTTACACTAGGATTAGTTCTGATGTCCTCTGGTGGCTGTAGAACTTCTTCTGTAAAGGCAGGGATACCGGAAATGTTTGGAGTAACTCGAGTCTCTAAGGATGTTGAAACACAAGTTTTAAGCAAACCAGGGGATTTTGATCCAGTTAAATGAGTTTTGTTGGTCTATAATAGTTTCATTTCCAGAGTCAAATATGGTTGACTCATTAGTCTCCGCGAACGATGGTGTTTCAATTGACTTTCTTCCACGATTGCGGATTACTTGATCAAATCAAAATAAAGGGGAAAATGCGATTCCAAATTAAATGAATTTTAGACGCTTTGACACAACTTGCTTTTTCAATTTTTAAGAGTTGAGAAAAAGCTAAAGATGACTCTAGTTGCCTTTGATTTTTAATGAGCCTGAAGTGACAAGTGCTCAGATGGACCTTTTCCTTTAAGGAGTTTGAAAAGGAACGAAAGAGACTACTCTAGAAATCTAGACAAAGGGATTACGAAACCAATTGCAAAACTATAGAATACTTTTTACGGTACGATTGTCAATCTTCTTGAATGTTGTGTTCAGTGCATTGTGCATTGTGATCAATAGGGCGGCAGACACGGCTTCCTAAGGATAAAGGATATAACCTATTGTGGTCTCCCAATATATAATCGATGGTATGTGGGAGCACAAGTCCGTACTGGCACTTGTCGTCTCAAAGAGGAGGAATCACCCAACCTACGATGAAAGTGATAGTTACCAAGCTTTACAATGCCTGAATACATCTCTAGCCTAGACTTATAAATGTTGTGCATTAGTTTCCAACGCATTTTTATGTTTATTGAATTTATTTTATAGTTGATCTTTCTTAAGATGTTTGCCTTTAAGGTTCACCACATGATGTAGATATACAATTCCTAAAATGCAATCTAAGATGATAAATAGTCATTTATTCTTCTTTTTGCAATGAAAATCCTAGCTACTAAGGAAAGAGAAGCAAGATTCTTTCAACATAGAGCAGAGAGCACACACTAGATGCATTGTCCTAAATCAAAATCAACAAGCAGTCTAAATGCAAATGCACATGCATGTATTTTTTTTCCACTTTCTTAATGTGTTAATGACAAAAAGAATGCTAAGTACAAATTCGAACTATCTTTTCAAAGCAACAGTACTAAAACTTTTCTCTTCAAAATATGAAAGGAAGACTATCACGACACTTTGTGATTTTGAATTGAAAACTTCTTTCGACACTTGAGATATTATTAATTCAAATCAAATACAAGAGTAAGAGTGTAATCGACCATCAAAAAGAGTAGGATTCTTTTCTTTGACTGAACACGACACTTGCGACACTTCCAAATCAAAAGATGACAGTTCGATTAAGCTACTTTTTTGTAAATGAGAACTGTAAATGGCAAAAAATACATAAAACATTCACAATTATTTGTACAATGGAGGCTAAATGATGCAAAGGAAGAGAGTTTCTACAGTGATATACTGATCATAGATAGCAAAAATCCTAAATGAAGTTGAAGAGAGTGAAGAAAAAACCAAAAACTGGAGGCAGAAATAGTGTTATCTGATCATCGCACCTGTAACACAGGGAAACATGGTGCATCTCACCTACTGCACATGGGAGGTTCGATGCACTTAGATTGCCAAGAGGAGAAGGTGCGATGGTCCAGTGACGAGACTTCAACTTGGTTTTTGGTCACAATTTGCAGCTTAGTTCAGGGATTTAAGCCGAGCTAATGATAGTCAGTAAATGCAAATCATAGGGGTTGATCTAATGAGGTTCTTTGAGCCACCATCAGGGCAATTAGTATGTTTGCAAATCAATTGTTTAGTTTATAAACAAAATTTGGATATGGACTGAAGTAGCATTGATCTACTTTTCACTTGCATAACAAATACAGTTCGAAGGCTAGCTGGCTTCACTTCAGGCTCCTTCTGTAGTTTATAATGAAAACAAGGATAGACAAGCAAACAAGCTATTCACTCCCCAGTGGAGTCACCATTTTGTTATTAGGAAATCTAGTGTCCATTCAGAGTTTCTAGTCCCACTAAGATGGGTAGCTATCTTAGAAACAAACAAACTAAAGTTACTTTCATTTTCCTTTATGAGAAGTAGATAGGAGAGAAGCAGAGAGAACCAACCTCCATCTTTCACTTGGCTCCTTGCTTGTTTCCTCTCCCCTCTGACAGATCTTTTCCGCTCCTTCCTTGCTTACCCCACTTCAAAGAGGACTTATAAATTCAAAGTAGCATGATACCATCAAAGCACGGAGATATATGATCATAAACAATATAGGACCAGATATATATTGACCACATAAATGCATATATCAACTCAAACATACAAGAATGTGGAGAAAAACTCATGTAGCTTTATTGATAGAAAGAGTAGAAGAGAGGATCACAACCCATTGATCTAACCTAGTGTCATCCTCCCAGCATGAAAGCCCTTCTTCACCGCATGAAAAGCTTAGATCACCCAACACTATGATGTTCCACCAAGAAACTAACAACACTTCCTTACAAGATACAAAATTCCAGCCTCTAGATCTTTGTGATGAGGGATCCATATATAGATGTTTGCAGGGGGTGAGTCAGCTTCTAGGATTTTGATTAGTTTCCTCTCTCTGATAGTTCTTGTTCCACTTGGAGATTCATGATCTCTTACTCATCCCTGGGTGAATTCAGAGAGCCGAGTGTCACAGGAGAAGTTTCTGGAAGATTCCATGATCATCAACCTTGCAAACTGTCTCTGCCATTTGTCTACTCTCACCCATTACACCCTACAGAAGCGCTTTTCAGTATGCATCTCACTTTTTTCATGTGGTGGGTTAGATGCATCACACCCTTAGCACTGAGCAGTTTGTATGGTCCAATTCTGAACAATTTTCCATGGAGAACTTCTGGGAGATGATGTAATTAGTTGACCTTGTTCCTTTAGGGTGTGAAACAACACTTTTAGGGACTCAGAAGCCCTAGGTTTATGGACATATATGATTGGGGTTGCGGTGCCCAAATATGTCTATAACAATTGGCTATTTATTTTTCTGTCATTTTTAGCATTATTTACAGTATTTTAGCACTTTCTTTCAGAAGCACATGGCATCATCAAGCATTCTCAATTAACTCAACCATTTGACACATTATTTTCACATGCTCGGAACCTAAGAAAACATGAGCTTGGTTAACGCTACTAATCCAAGACTTAAAACACTACACTTGAATAATTCAACCTATATAGATTAAGCCCACTTGGGCACAAAGGCTAAACAATCTTTACAGTTTAGGTGTAGGATCGGTGGGATAGACTTCCAATAAAACTCATCAATAAATTTATTTGAGATGTAGAAGTTGACATATTTGGGAGCTTAAAATCCTTCACCATCCCACGGTTCAAAGTGAGAGTGTGTCAGAAACCCAATTCAAAGCGAGTTGGGCTAGGTCATTGTGTGAGAAGCTCACCTTAGGGCTACCCAACCCATGGTAGGGAATCATGCGCATTGGTTGACTACCAATAAAATCAAGACTTGACCACTTCCGTGGGATGAAGGGACCCGTAGTGACCAATATTAGGAAAGCACCTTATAGGACTGGTTGTGGGAAGTAGTTGGTTCTCTACCGTACCTTTCTCTTGACAACTTTGCTTGTGGGGATGAGATTCTTTCAACTAAGAAGTTATTTGGAAGGCCATTTGAAACAATAGATTTAGGATTGTTTGGGGATTTAGACCACCTATAGGCTAGAGGTCTTCTTCTTTGATAGGACATGTTTGCTTGTATTAGAGTAACATCATTAATATAGTTCATTTACACTTAGCACCATTGCACTAAGTGCTTGATTATTTTTTGTTTCTCTTTTATTCATGTCATCACCCTTTAGCTCTTAGAGTCATTATTGACTTGAAATCATTGTGCCCCCTAGGCATTTTTCATGGAGAATTCAAGGCCTTCACCCTCACTTCTCGTTAAAACATATTACTCCTCCCCGTCAAGATAGAGTACATCCTCCCAATCCTTCATCGAGTCACCATTCTGATAATGATTCTATGGATTATTCCTGTTCTTCCTTTGATTTCACATCTTTTCATCCCCATACCATCACCATGCCAGGCACCAACATTGGTGTGGGAAACCAAGGTGGTAACCCAAGTACCAACCAGGGTAACCCCACAAGCGGAACTTCCACTAGTGTGGTCAGTCCTCCTCCATTGCTTCATTTTATTGTTGTTTTGAGTATCCCTAGTTTTAACTAGCTCATTAAGGATCCTCTTCTCCATCATCCCAATTGGCCAACTATGCCTACTAAACTTCTTTAAGGCTCTGAAATTTTGGAGGTAATACTGGATAAGATCCCACAAATCATGTTCACTCCTTCCATATGTGGTGTTCATCCAAATCTATTACTGAAGACTACATCTATCTACATCTATTCTAATGCACTCTTACTTGAGCTACTGCTAAGTAGTATGTCGATCAAGGCAGAGCCACTCATTCCACTTTTGTGACTCTTTCCAAATATTTTCTTGCCTATTTCTAGTTACCTCTCCATTATGATAGTGGTACCAAACTATTGACCTCTTTCTGTCAAACTTCTGCCACTCATCCGACCATGTTCGGGAATTTCATAGAAGGAGGAGCATATGTATAGCTCTTGAATTCAAAGACTGCATCTATATGGATTAGTTCCTTAGAATGATTTTGGCCCCCATTGCTAAATATGTCATGTCACACTTCCCCCAGTCTGAGGAAGATGCACTCCAAGTAGCCTTGAAATTTGATCTGATCTACACCCAGTCAACCTATGTTTATACTCTCATCCTCAATATACCTCGACCTTGTGCTGCTAATTCCCTAGGGAATCTCATGCCATGCATGGCATAGTTGGAGCCATTTCACACCCTCAACCATATTCTCCACCTCTGATGAGTTATGTTCAACCTCAGGGAGGGAAGAGTTCCTCTTCAATTCATCTCTCCCCCAATCTTTCACATATAAACTCTTATCCAAGTCCCACACCATATTCATATCCCCATCCACATCAATATATTTCTGGGATAGTTATTTCTCCACCTGTTTATCCCAATGTTGCACCATCTCCTTATTATCCGTATGCACCACCTAGCACTCCAACCCCTTTGGCACCAGTGCCCCAGCCACCCATGCTTGCTCCACCTCTGCCATAGTAACAACCTCATCCACAGGTTCAAGTGTATGCTCAACAAAGCATAATCAATCACCCTAACCCAAAGAAAAGGAACAAGGGGAAAGGTAACCAAAATGAGCAATCTCAAGGCAATCTAGGTAGCTAAGGTCCACCACCTAATGCACCTCAAGGTCGCCATCCTAATCCCTTAACCTAGTAATAGGACAACCAACCCAATAAATGCAAGGGTCTTGGTATGATTAAGCCTTGTGCCTATTGCAGTGTATATGGCCATTATACTCATGATTTTCCCCTTTTACCTTAGTACCATTATAGCTCCTCCTCCCCCTCCTGCTTCATCTCAACCGAAAATTCTCACCAATCCTTTTCCTCATTAAGGATATCTTACTTCTCAATCTACACAAGGTCAAGAAACTTCACCAGCTCCACCATCTGGTTGCCATGATTATTAGATTCTTATGATGAATTCTAATGAGTTCAATACCACACAAGTCAACCTCTAGACTCGATCGCACCAATATGACAAGCCACCCGGTAAGTCAACGACTAAGTCCCAACCCTAATTTTCCATTGATCTTCTATTGTCATCCAATGATACCTTACAGATCCCTTTGCCTAAGGTAGCAATCATTCCCAAGATACCAAAAGGTCCATTATGTCGAAACTTTGCTTCTGTTAAAGCCTCCCATACCTATAGCATAGTATATGACTTTGTATAGTCTCCCGTTGCAATGTCAACACTAGAAGTCCTCTAGACATGCCCATACCAACAAAAATCTCTACTCTCTACTTTGGGTGCTATGGATCCCAAATATAATCATATGATTTTCTTTGAAGTTGACAATTCGGAAAATCCTCCTTTATCTTCATCTGTTGCATTTCAAATACTAGGCTCCATAAGAAAAACCATTGTTCAGGATGTATCATAAATGAAGCTGCCTCAACCTGTGTGATGGCTGCCAGTGTTTGGAAGAGAATTGGCTCACCGGTACTCTCCCCATCCACCACCACTCTCATCTTGGGATGATCATCCCTTGCAACCCCTTGCCTTATATCGCAATTGTTTTATGACTGTTTCTAGCAAGACTGTCTCTATTTATATTGAAGTCATTGATTCCCCCTTACACTATAAAATCCTTTTAGATCGTATTTATACCTATGCTATGTCAGTTGTCGCATCTAGGGTTCAACATAATATGTGCTTTCCCATAATGGAAATATCATCATCACTGATCATTTGACATACTACGATCCCAAATCTCAGACTTCACTCAGTCTAGCATCTCATATGTGATTGAAAATAAGACTGTCTCATCCCTCATCAATGTCTCTCCTGGAGTATACAAATATCCCACTTTTCTTGGTGCTTATTATGGTCCACCAGATACCCCTTCTGAGCCTAGCTCATCTAGTGTTTGCATGCTCCAAGCATCACGAGCCACCCACAAACAGTCTAGTATGCCTTCTCAATAGCCTAAACCTATGCAACCTATTGCTCCCAATTCAGCCCAACCCTCTGTTACTATTCCTCAGGGACCTTTTCCTTCTGCCAGTATCTCTCATAATCGTTTCCTACCCGGAACCATTCCCCCAAGTGTTAACTATCTCGGAGCATTTTCCCTAGGCCATTATTCTTCTGGTGAGATACCATTCTTATTTCCACCCCTAGGAATTTATTCTACACCTATTATGGCTATGTTTATTTTACCTAACATTACCTTGGGGATCCTAGTCTGGTACATTGATCCTCATGCAAACACTCCCCCCATTCAGCTCAAATGTTACACTACTTTGACCCCTATCCTACCTGTTGTTCCTAGCCCTGACTTTTCTTTAGTTCCACAACAACCTCAAGAGGAACATACTCTTATGGCAAAAGAATCTAGCGAGTGAGGAAAAGCCTAGAAAAAGGGACCCAAAGACAGGGAACCCCCAACAACTCCATCTCCTTGTAAGCCACCAAAGCCTATTCCTCAATGTGATTTGTGTGATTTTGTCGATCATTTCACCAATAATTGTCCTAAGATCCCTCATATCAAGAATGTGCTCTCTAATACATTCCCTAATTCTAACATTCCTGAGATTCATGTCACCTTACTTGAGTCAGCTAAGAAGAACATATCATTACATTTGAATCAACCCTATGCTTTGTGTGATAATTATGGCCATTATTCTAACGAATGTCCCCATCTTAACAATTTTCATGATAGACTCCAATTTCTTTGTGAATTAGAGGCCTCTCGTAGGGATTCCACCTCTCCTCTACCCATGGATTTTGGTCTCACTCCTACACCAGAACATGAGGTCTCTCAACCACCCATTTTGATCCCTCCCCCTGATGTCGAGATGACGGATAATACCATTACCATTCTCTACATGTCGCCATCCATGAGATCAATGCATTGGAACTTCCTTGATGTCCCCTATTGTGATTCAACTTATCCTTCTTTGATGAACACTCTGATCTCAACATCGGTAGATGTCCCATCTACTAGTCATATGTTTCCACATCTTGATGATGCATATGTGAACCTTTTCTCTCATGAAAATGCCTCAGGTAGCTCTTCTTGATCATGTGGTCTCTCTTCCTCCTATCCCCCCATCTTCCATTCTTATGAAGACATCATGGAATCCATGAGCACCCCTCACTATCCTTCAAATGATATGTACCATTTTGTGTACTTCCTTTTGCAGCAAACCCATGACCAATATGTTGTGAAGTCAAAATATGTCATTCATGGTGAAGTCATTTGATTTAGAAATCCCATTCCCCCACCATATTATTTTGAAGACGGAAATATGGCTAACATGTCCCCTAACATCAAAATCAACATTTCGAATAAACCAGGGATAGAAGAAAATATCATCTCGGGGGCACAATGCACTCTGAATGAAATTGATGTTTACACCAAGTTATTCAAAGAATTCTGTGATTTTTTATCCTGGTCCATCATCCACACCTTATACCGGTTATGTCGATGGTGCAAATCGCTTCACCAAGAATCTAGCCTCAACGTCTTAGGCTATTTCCCCCCCTTGCATTTGTTAGTCCATTCCAACAGTGTTTGCATTGGATCTACCACCAATAACCATGGTGAATATGATGTTGTGATAGGTTTTTTAGCCGATTCCCTTGATCGTTGCATCCTTTACCTTCCTATTTCTCTTGATTCTTTGCTACTTGTCATGCAATTTAACGACATTTATCATATGTGTAATCCTATCCTAGTTAGAAAATATCTACGAGTTAAGATTTTTCTGTGTGAATTTGAATCCATTACATCCAGTCGAGTTCCGAGAGCCCAAAATCATATGTAGATAGCATTGCAAATAATATTCTAGATTGTCATTTATCATATGCATATATGAGAAGACATCCATAAAAATATGCATAACCATAAATATGTATCATAATACAGTGTTTTGAGTCGATGAATCTAAATACATCTCACAATGTCATTCACATGTTATCACAAAACCAAAATGGGGACCAACATGCCCATATGCCTAATCACTATCATCTGGAGGCTCCTGAGATAAAAACTCAATCCCACCAACCTGTAGGTCTCATACTGCATAACCATCCATAGCAATGCACTGCATGATTCCTTGCCACTCTAAGGGAAGACTAGTGCACTCATATGTATATTGATCTTATAGCTCATGCCCCTGTGGTCTGTGACCCTGGTCAGTAACATGTTGAATCTACATCGTAGATCCTCCTGTAGAGCATCACTACTTAATCCTTATTTTGATGTGGCCCCAAGAATTGCGACACATCTCGTGTATCCTGTTGGCCTCACTGGTGCTATATTTGCATACCACAAAGTTTAGAAATTAGTATCACATACACATATTTCTTAAACTATAAATGCATCAAATATATAACAACTTTCACATACCATCTAGACCCATGCTCATCTTGATGAAAGTGGTAAGTCAACATCCCCTTGATAGTTCATTCAACTATCCCGATAATAATATATGTACAATGGTATATGGTCCCAATGTGCAAAAAAATTAGGTTGGAATGCTTGTCCGACTCCCCCTTCTCCACCTCATCATAGTATCTACCCCTAATGGCACATCCTAGGCTCTTGTGGCCCCCCATCATAGATTTGTACATGAGGACAGATAATGGGGATATTCTTAAAGAAGAATGAGCATAACATTGTCCCAAAAGAACAATTATCATTGGTCCTCTGCCTCAATAGTTTGAACTATCGTTTCAATGATGACAACATCATTTGGGCCCACCCATAGTACATCCCTGCCAACACACTCTCCACCAACATCATCTTCCCCCAGTGATATGGTGGAAGGAATGACTACCCAAGATCCATAGAAATGTTGTGGTTGTAGCTCGTGTCTCAAGCCTCTCTAGGTCACTAATCTGAATGGTTGTTCCTTTGCACGAACCCCCATTACACAGTGATGATAAAAAAACTCACCTATATACCTCCCATGAGGAAACACTAGATGTATCTCCCCTACCACCCCCAAGGGGGACAATCCTATCAAAAAGTATGTCTTGGATTGTGATCTCGATCATGTGCCCCTATACTACAAAGGCCTCCTCATCTGGGTCCCAGTAACTCAATCCTTGATAAAAAGGGCTCACCAGCCCTCATCAAGGGTTCTCCAAGAAATTTATCATGCCATAACATTCCAAAATCCCTCTTACTACTTGATTCCTTGAATCTCAGCACCTAGGGTCTCTGAATATAGTTCTCTCCAATACAACCTTTAGCTCTACCATACCTGCCAAATACCATTATGTTTTGTCAGTTTAGTGTCAAAGGCATGCATGTCTAGTTCTTAGCCTCGGCTCACCACAAACCGCCAATATTTATTTTCCTCTCAACCCATAACATAGTTTCTCCTTCAAAACTGTGTCGGACGCACTTATGAGCCTAGTTCCTACGTTCCAAAACATAGAACAGGCCCCCAAAAGTGTGTTTCCACCCTACAGATAAGAAGGGGTCCCGCACAGTGAACTAAAGACCTAATCTGAAATTCTAATCCACTATAACACCCTCCTCCCACATCTACCCAGTTAATTGGCCAACCGAGGTAAACATGTGATGAGAAGTTATTATGATATGATTCGACCTCATAAGTTATGTTAAGGAAGTCGAACTAATGGAAACACAACATACAAACCTTCAACATCAGTAATAGGGCCCCTAGGAACCATCCTAACCTTTCTTCTAACAATCCCCTTGGTCCCACTAAGTTTTTAAGTTATTAAACCTCTAAAATCTCCCCTACTATGGGCATGCCAACATCGAGAGAGCTCTGGATGCTCCCACAAGCCTACATGCTTGCATCCAAGGACTATTTCCAGCAAACCTGTGCTAGAGTTGAGGGAAATTAACGCACTTTTCAAGCCTAGAATTATGACCACTATCGAGAACTTGTTGTAGCTTTCAAAATCCATTAAACACATGATAACAAGACTACTAAGCCAAAAAACTAACTCTACGACTAGGGCTGACCATCCCCAACAAGTACTAGCATTCTATCAAACACTTGGCATGAATGAAATCTACAGGAATAGGATACAAGACAGATCATGAATGACTGAAAATTCTTATGAGACATGACAATAAGTATCACCACCTTCTTCCTTGAACTATTATGACATCAGTTAGGTCTTGTGTCCATCATTTTAACAATTACAAGTAAATACATGAAATAACCATGACATGAACAGTCAATTAACCATGCTTATTGTCATGCAGAAAGAGTTATGTTTGCAGACAAACCTAACCTCCCTAGGAGTCTAAGACTCTCTAGTGACAAACAAACCAAACAAGAGCAATCCTTCTCTAAATATACATTATTCTATGAGAGACCAAGTGTTTTTCGATCTTACCTTAGGTCCAACGCTTGTTGTAGCAGTCCAGCCTTGCTGATCCAGATGAGCTCCTCCTTCACTTTAAGACCTGCATACACTAACAAAGCAAACGATTACATAACACCTGAATATTTCATAAAACAAAGCATATTCATCACATAGACCAAGGAGTACATGAAATAATTCATTAACAACAAATCATTGAGAAGAATGGACTTATTTGTATTAAGGAAACAAAAAAGGAACCATTACAACCTGAGCCTTGGTGTTGTGTAAGCTCCTCCCAGGGTCCAACAAGAGATTTCCTCTACTTTGACAAGCTCACCCACTCCCAATATGGCAACAAGAAAGGATAGTGATCTCTCCTCACAAGTCAACAATGGAAGTCCTAATTCCAGCAGCATTTACCCTTTGGAATGTTCAGCTTTCAACCTCTCCTCCTCTGGTCCAATGCCTGTATTTATAGTACTCTAGAGGAAGTTATTCAGTTCCAACATCAATGGGATACTCTCTATTTTGGATGGGGTAGCTCCTCTCTTGATGGGATAAGTTCCTCTATCATAGGGATGCATGAACCATCTGGGGGCGCTCAATACACGTCAAACACTCTTCTAGAAGGCTCTAGAAGTGACCACAAGTAACTTTTTTAAGATGAAACTCGCGCCTTTTTACCTTTACAGGGGTACGCACCCATCCTTTGGCTTACAGAGCGTACAAGTA